>RPOG01004812.1:8965-30420 GCA_008086565.1 Thalassoma bifasciatum
AATTAAAGCTGCCAAGCAGCGATAAACGGGACCGAGCGAATTGGTCAATTGAGGCACACGTGGGGTTCTGGCACGTTGGTCAATCGAGGCCCCTGTGGGGTTCAGAGCACATGGACACTACAAGCCTGCAGAAGCCACCCTTAGTTTAAGTTTGGCTTGTAGATGCAGCAAAATGACCATATTTGCTGGAGCCAAATAGTCATTTCTGCAGTGTGTGAGTTTGATTGGACAATTAATTTAGGAGTAAATGTGTGTAAAATAGGTGACGACTTCACAACAGAGGGTTAACACAGAGGAGTTAGAGATGAACTTTGGCCACTTGATGGAGCCCAATAACCACATTTGAGAGGAGCCAAATGCTCAGTTATGCATGGTGATGATTTGATTAGCCAAAAAATTGGGAAAAAATGTTGGTAAAGGTCAAAACACTAAGAGTGTAATCCTGTAAATTTTAGGGTGTGTCCAGGGATGTATTTTGACAGTTTGAATGACATTTGAATGACATGGAGCCAAAAATCAGGGACTTATAGGGACTACTTCATTCATGAAGCCAGTTTTGAGTTTGACAGTAACCCGGAAGGAAATTCTTATAAATAGGAGCTTGCCCTTAGAAATCCACCAACGACTTCTACAAAAACTACAAAGACACGTCAACAAAACTTTTTATCTTATTTCCCCCTCCTCCATAATGAGTGTCTCATTTTGGAACTTAAAGGACAGAGGTTATCCTCCGCGGAATAAAACGCACTTACTTTCAGTATATCTACGTAAGTCCGAACCTGTAACTTGTAAACACACACAAAACCAGTTCTAGGGAGTTTGTAGAAGAATGTTATTATAAGGAATTGTGTTTGTATAGTAATGGTCTACTATGTGTAGTTCCGGTGTTTTCCAGTAGGGGGCGCTGTACATTGACACCTACATGGTCTCAGGCTGCGACAGCGAACATACTTGTGCAGTTTGGTCCGGATCCGACTTTGCGAGCCAGAGATATAGAGGTTAGATTGTTCAAAAAATGGCCAAATTTGATCGCCGTTTGTGGCCACGCCCTTTTACACAGGGAAATTTCAAATAATACATTTGGTGCATATGAGTTTTTTGTACACATACGTGCAGTTTGGAGATGATCGGAGAAAAACTGAAGGAGTTATTAGCAGAATGCAAAACAGGAAGTGGGTCCTTGCTTAACAGGAAGTGGCCCAATTCTGAAGCCGTGAAAGTTTCTTTGGTATAAAGTGTTATATTTTCTGATAGGTCTTTTCATGAGGAATGCGCATGAGAATTTTCATGCCGATCGGAGTTTGTTTAAAAATTAGCGAAGCACTTTTTTTTGCGCTAGCTACGACTGAATTATGCGATCCGGCCGGAATTTTCACGGGAAATTGACCACATACCGGTGGTGCGTCTAAGGGAGCACCTAATTTAAAAATTGTTAAGTTTTTTAACCTAATTTTTTATTTCCTCATTGCTCCAGTGCTTCAACCGCTCCAAACGCTTTTACCGCTGAAACTGGATTTTATAGCCGTCATTGGGTATTTTACCAAACAAAATGTTATATATATTCCGAAAGGCCTCGAAAAGATCTATCTGAAAAAAAACTGTCATGGCGATACGATAAAATCCCAAAAAAAAAAACACTCTGCGCCCCCTTGTGGCCAAACCGGAAGACTAATGAAAACTCTTTTAATAACTTTTAATCCTCGATATATTTCGCATACTCAGGAGAACTTTGGTATCAATCAGGTAAAATCCCTAGGACAAGTTCGTTCAAATAGGTACCCTATTTTTGGCCATTTTGGGATATTTAGGCGTCATTTGCGAACTTCCTGTACAGAATTTCTACATGGACCCAGGAGACTTTTTTGAAGGTCTGGCCAATGTCTTTAGATCCTACTAAAATTTGCAACTATAGCACCACTTTTAGTGAGGGGCTAGCGCAGCTAATCCGTGCCTAGCGTAGCTAGCATCTGAAAAAAATTTAAGCATTTGGCCTGAGTAGCGGTTACACATTCACGGGGGTGTGCCATATGTCGATCGCGTTTATCTCAAGTGGAGTACCTGAAAAATGAGGCAACTGGGCACTAAAGAAAGAAAAATAATAATAATAATCCTAAGGATTACAAGAGGGTCCTCGCTGACCCAGTCTGCTCGGTCCCTAATNTCATTTGCGAACTTCCTGTACAGAATTTCTACATGGACCCAGGAGACTTTTTTGAAGGTCTGGCCAATGTCTTTAGATCCTACTAAAATTTGCAACTATAGCACCACTTTTAGTGAGGGGCTAGCGCAGCTAATCCGTGCCTAGCGTAGCTAGCATCTGAAAAAAATTTAAGCATTTGGCCTGAGTAGCGGTTACACATTCACGGGGGTGTGCCATATGTCGATCGCGTTTATCTCAAGTGGAGTACCTGAAAAATGAGGCAACTGGGCACTAAAGAAAGAAAAATAATAATAATAATCCTAAGGATTACAAGAGGGTCCTCGCTGACCCAGTCTGCTCGGTCCCTAATTAAAGCTGCCAAGCAGCGATAAGCGGGACCGAGCGAATTGGTCATTTGAGGCACACGTGGGGTTATGGCACGTTTGTCAATCGAGGCCCCTGTGGGGTGTAGAGCACATGGACACTACAAGCCTGCAGAAGCCACCCTTAGTTTAAGTTGGGCTTGTAGAAGGAGCCAAATGACCATATTTGCTGGAGTCAAATAGTCATTTATGCAGTGTGTGAGTTTGGTTAGACATAACATTGGGGCAGAAACATAAGCAAAAGATGTAAGACCAAGAGTTGAATCCTCTAAGGTAGAAGGTGTGTCCAGGGATGTATCTTGACAGTTTGAATGAAATTTGAATGAAATGAGGCCAAATATCAGGGACTAATAGGGACTATTTTGTTCATGCAGCCAGTTTAGAGTTTGACAGTAAGACAGATAGAAATTCTTGTAAATAGGAGCTCGCCCTTAGAGATGGTGCTCGCTGAAGATGTTTTTGATGTTTCTGTGCAGTTGTTTCGAAAAATAAAATAAAGAGGGAGGAGCTATTAGTCACAGAGTAAAACTTTTAATTTCCTGGCTCCAATAGGAGATGCCTTATTTTGGGTGAATGAAAGTCATATGGCTGCATTCAGGCTTGGACACTGATCATTGTGTGTGTTTTGGTCAGGATCTGACTTTGTAGAACAATGTTATTATTAAGGAATTGTGTTTCTATAGTAATGGTCCACTATGTGTAGTTTGGGTGTTTTCCAGTAGTGGGCGCTGTACACTGACACGTACATGGACTCAGGCTGTGACAGCGAACATACGTGTGCAGTTTGGTCTGGATCTGACTTTGCGAGCCAGAGATATAGAGGTTAGATTGTTCAAAAAATGGTCAAATTTGATTGCCGTTTGTGGCCACGCCCTTTTACCCAGGAACAATTCAAATAATACCTTTGGTGCGTATGAGTTTTTTGTACACATACGTGCAGTTTGGAGGTGATCGGAGAAAAACTGAAGGAGTTATTAGCAGAATGCAAAACAGGAAGTAGCTCGATGCTAGACAGGAAGTGGCCTAATTCTGAAGCCGTGAAAGTTTTTTTGGTATAAAGTGTTATATTTTCTGATAGGTCTTTTCATGAAGAATACGCATGAGAATTTCCATGCCGATCGCAGTTCGTTTAAAATTTAGCGAGGCACTTTTTTTTGCGCTAGCTACGAGTGAATTATGCGATCCGGCCGGAATTTTCACGGGAAATTGGCCACATACCAGTGGTGCGTCTAAGGGAGTACCTAATTTAAAAATTGTTAACAAAAAATTGGATTTAAAAATAAAGGAGTAACGAGGTCACGAAGTTGGCTAGTTTTCCAAAAATGCCGACTTTGACCTAAAATATCACCAGTAACCCATAAAATGGTAACCAAATGTTTTATATATTCTGAAAGGCCTCGGAAAGATCTATTTGGAAAAAAACTGTCATGGTTATCTGACTTCGTAAAAAACTTCGGAAATTTCATCGCCCCCTTGTGGCCAAACCGGAAGACTAATGAAAACTCTTTTAATAACTTTTAATCCTCGATATATGTCGCATACACATGACAAAGTTGAAGTTGATCGGACAAAATCCCTAGGACAAGTTCGTTCAAATAGCTACCCTATTTTTGGCCAAAATGGGATATTTAGGCCTCATTTCCGAAGTCCCTGTGCAAAAGTTTTTTTGTTGGCCAGAGACTTTTTTGTAGGGCTAGACAAGATCATTTGAACCTACTAAAAATCACAACTATAGCACAACTTTCCCGGAGGGGCTAGTGCAACTAATCCGTGCCTAGCGTAGCTAGCATCTGAAAAAAATTTAAGCATTTTGCCTGAGTAGCGGTTACACATTCACGGGGGTGTGCCATATGACGTTCGCGTTTATCTCAAGTGGAGTACCTGAAAAATGAGGCAACTGGGCAGTTAAGAAAGAAAAATAATTAAAGCTGCCAAGCAGCGATAAACGGGACCGAGCGAATTGGTCATTCGAGGCACACGTGGGGTTATAGCACGTTGGTCAATCGAGGCCCCTGTGGGGTTCAGAGCACATGGACACTACAAGCCTGCAGAAGGCACCCTTAGTTTAAGTTGGGCTTGTAGAAGGAGCCAAATGACCATATTTGCTGGAGCCAAATAGTCATTTATGCTGTGTGTGAGTTTGATTGGACAATTAATTTAGGAGTAAATACGTGTAAAATAGGTGGTANGCACGTTGGTCAATCGAGGCCCCTGTGGGGTTCAGAGCACATGGACACTACAAGCCTGCAGAAGGCACCCTTAGTTTAAGTTGGGCTTGTAGAAGGAGCCAAATGACCATATTTGCTGGAGCCAAATAGTCATTTATGCTGTGTGTGAGTTTGATTGGACAATTAATTTAGGAGTAAATACGTGTAAAATAGGTGGTAACTTTGGCCACTAGATGGAGCCCAATGACCACATTTGAAAGGAGCCAAATGCTCAGTTATGCATGGTGATGATTTGATTAGCCAAAAAATTGGAAAAAAGTGTTGGTAAAGGTCAAAACACTAAGAGCGTAATCCTGTAAATTTTAGGGTGTGTCCAGGGATGCATTTTGACAGTTTGAATGAAATTTGAATGACATGAGGCCAAATATCAGGGACTTATAGGGACCAGTTCATTCATGAAGCATGTTTAGAGTTTGACAGTAACCCAGATGGAAATTCTTGTAAATAGGAGCTTGCCCTTAGAGATGGTGCTTGCTGAAGATGTTTTTGATAGTTCTCTGCAGTTGTTTTGAAAAATAAAATAAAGAGGGAGGAGCTATTAGTCACAGAGTAAGACTTTTAATTTCCTGTGGGCAATAGGAGGCGCCTTACTTTGGGTGAAGAAAAGTCATATGGCTGCATTCAGGCTTGGACACTGAACATTTGTGTGTGTTTTGGTCTGGATCGGAGTTTGTACAAGAATGTTATTATTAAGGAGTAGTGTTTCTATAGTAATGGTCTACTATGTGTAGTTTAGGTCTTTTCCAGTAGGGGGCGCTGTACATTGACACCTACATGGACTCAGGCTGTGACAGCGAACATACCTGTGCAGTTTGGTCCGGATCGGACTTTGCGCACCAGAGATATAGAGGTTTGATTGTTCAAAAAATGGTCAAATTTGATCGCCGTTTGTGGCCACGCCTTTTTACCCAGGAAAAATTCAAAAATACCTTTGGTGCATATGAGTTTTTTGTACACATACGTGCAGTTTGGAGATGATTGGAACAAAAACCTAGTAGTTATTAGCAGAATTAGCTACCATGTTAGAATAGGAAGTAGAAGTTTTTCCGTACAATTCCGAAGTCTTGAAATTTTTTTTGGTATAAAGTTTTATATTTTCTGATAGGTCTTTGCATGAAGAATGTGCATGAGAATTTTCACGCAGATCGGAGTTTGTTGAAAATGTAGCGAGGCACTTTTTTTTGCGCTAGCTACGACTGAATCGTGGGGTTCGGCAGGAACTTTCACGGGAAATTGGCCACCTACCAGCGGTGTGTCTAAGGGTGTAGCTAATAGAAAAAAATATAACAAAAAATTAGATGTAAAAATAAAGGAGTA
This sequence comes from Thalassoma bifasciatum, assembly GCA_008086565.1. Lineage (NCBI taxonomy): Eukaryota > Metazoa > Chordata > Actinopteri > Labriformes > Labridae > Thalassoma > Thalassoma bifasciatum. The sequence goes on from RPOG01004812.1 coordinate 15,034, forward strand.
ATGAGGTCACGAAGTTGGCTAGTTTTCCTAAAATCCCGACTTTGACCTAAAATATCGGCAGTAACCCATAAAATGGTAACATAACATTTTATATATTCTGAAAGGCCTCGGAAAGATCTATCTGGAAAAAAACTTTCATTTGATTCCGATCAAAAAAAAAACCGCGTTTTACTCAGCGCCCCCTTGTGGACAAACTGGAAGACTAATGAAAACTCTTGTAATAACTTTTAATCCTCGATATATGTCGCATACACACGAGAACATAGAAATCGATCGGATCAAATCCCTAGGACAAGTTCGTTGAAGTACGTGACCTATTTTTGCCAAAAATGGCACTTTTAGGCCTCATTTCCGAAGTTCCTGTTCACAATTCACCATGTCGTTAGGAGACTTTTTTGTAGGTCTGGCCTCCATGTATTCATCCTACTAAAATTTACAGCTATAAAAAATTTTTCCCTGAGGGGCTAGCACGGCTAGTCCGCGCCTAGCATAGCTAGCACGAAAAAAATTTGTAGACGTAACGCCTGAGTAGCGGTTACACATTCACGGGGGTGTGCCATAGAATTGCTGAGTTTATCTCAAGAGGAGTACCTGAAAAATGAGCGAACTGGGCAGTAAAGATAGAAAAATAATAATCGACAGCATTACAAGAGGGTCCTCGCTGACACTAGTCAGTGCTCGGTCCCTAATTAAAGCTGCCAAGCAGCGATAAACGGGACCGAGCGCATTGGTCATTCGAGGCACACGTGGGGTTCTAGCACGTTGGTCATTCGAGGCACCTGTGGGGTTTTAGCACATGGAAATAAGAAGCCTGCAGAAGGCACCCTTAGTTTAGGTTGGGCTTCTAGATGCAGCCAAATGACCATATTTGCTGGAGCCAAATAGTCATTTTTGCAGTGTGTGACTTTGATCTAGCACGTTGGTCATTCGAGGCACCTGTGGGGTTTTAGCACATGGAAATAAGAAGCCTGCAGAAGGCACCCTTAGTTTAGGTTGGGCTTCTAGATGCAGCCAAATGACCATATTTGCTGGAGCCAAAGAGTCATTTTTGCAGTGTGTGACTTTGATCAGACATAAAATTGGGGCAAAAATATAAGGAAAACTTGTAAGACCAAGAGTTGAATCCTCTAAGTTTGAGGGTGTGTCCAGGGATGTATCTTGACAGTTTAAATGGAATTTGAATGACATGAGGCCAAAAATCAGGGACTTAAAGGGAGTAGTTCATTCATGAAGCAAATTCAGAGTTTGAATGTAACCCAGATGATAATTCTTGTAAATAGGAACTTGCCCTTAGAAATGATGGTCGCTGAAGATGTTTTTGATGTTTCTGTGCAGTTGTTTTGAAAAATACAATAAAGGGGGAGGAGGTATTACTGGCAGAGTACAACCTTTAATTTCCTGGTGCCAATGGGAGGCGCCTTACTTTGGGTGAATGAAAGTCATATGGCTGCATTCAGGCTTGGACACTGAACATTTGTGTGTGTTTTGGTCAAGATCTGACTTTGTGTAAGAATGTTATTATTAAGGAATTGTGTTTCTATATTAATGATCAACTATGTGTAGTTTAGCTGTTTTCCAGTAGGGGGTGCTGTACATTGACACTTACATGGACTCAGGCTGTGACAGCGAACATACGTTTGCACTTTGGTCCGGATCCGACTTTGCGAACCAGAGATATAGAGGTTTGATTGTTCAAAAAATGGTCAAATTTGATCGCCGTTTGTGGCCACGCCCTTTTACCAAGGAGAAATTCAAAAATACCTTTGGTGCATATCAGTATCTTGTACACATACATGCAGTTTGGAGATGATCGGAGAAGAACTGAAGGAGTTATTAGCAGAATTGGCTACCATGTTAGAACAGGAAGTAGAACTTTGTTGTCCAATTCCGAAGTGGCACAATTTTTTTAGGCATAAAGTTTTATATTTTCTGATAGGTCTTTGCATGAAGAATGCGCATGAGAATTTTCATGCCGATCGGAGTTTGTTTAAAATTTAGTGAGGCACTTTTTTTTGCGCTAGCTAGGACTGAATATTGAGATTCGGCAGGAACTTTCACGGGAAATTTGCCACCTAGCGGTGGTGCGTCTAAGGGTGTAGCTTATAGAAAAAATTTAACAAAAAATTGGATATAAAAATAAAGGAGTAACGAGGTCACGAAGTTGGCGAGTTTTCCGAATATGCTGACTTTGACCTAAAATATCGGCTGTAACCCATAAAATGGTAACAAAACATTTTATATATTCCGAAAGGCCTCGGAAAGATCCATCTGAAAAAAAACTTTCATGCGATTCGGACTAAAAAAAAAACCACGTTTTACTCAGCGCCCCCTTGTGGCCAAACCGGAAGACTAATGAAAACTCTTTTAATAACTTTTAATCCTCGATATATGTCGCATACACATGACAAACACGAAGTTGATTGGATAAAATTCCTAGGACAAGTTTGTTCAAGTACATAGCCTATTTTTGCTGAAAATGGCACCTTTAGGCCTCATTTCCGAAGTTCCTCTTCAGAATTCTGCATGTCCGTAAGAGACTTTTTTGTACGTCTGGCCAGTATGTATTCAACCTAGTAAAATTTACAGCTATAAAAAAATTTTCCCCGAGGGGCTAGCTCGGCTAGTCCGCACCTAGCGTAGCTAGCATGCAAAAAATTTCGAAGGGTGACGCCTGAGTAGCGGTTACACATTCACGGGAGTGTGCCATAGTGCCATGCTCTTTAATTTGAGTGAAATACCTGAAAAATGAGCGAATGATGTCCTAAAGAAAGAAAAAAAATTAAAGCTGCCAAGCAGCGATAAGCGGGACCGAGCGAATTGGTCATTCGAGGCACACGTGGGGTTATGGCACGTTGGTCAATCGAGGCCCCTGTGGGGTTCAGAGCACATGGACACTACAAGCCTGCAGAAGGCACCCTTAGTTTAAGTTGGTCTTCTAGATGCAGCCAAATGACCATATTTGCTGGAGCCAAATAGTCATTTATGCAGTGTGAGAGTTTGGTTAGACATAAAATTGGGGCAGAAACATAAGCAAAAGATGTAAGACCAAGAGTTGAATCCTCTAAGGTAGAAGGTGTGTCCAGGGATGTATCTTGACAGTTTGAATGAAATTTGAATGGAATGAGGCCAAAAATCAGGGGCTTATAGGGAGTAGTTCATTCATGAAGCTACTATAGAGTTTGACAGTAACACAGTTGGGAAATATAGAATATAGGAGCTTGCCCTTAGAAATTGTGGTTCCTGAAGATGGTTTTGATGTTTCTGTGCAGTTGTTTAGAAAAATAAAATAAAGGGTGAGGAGCTATTAGTCACAGAGTAAAACCTTGAATTTCCTGTGGGCAATAGGACGCGCCTTACTTTGGGTGAATGAAAGTAATATGGCTGCATTCAGGCTTGGACGCTGAACATTTGTGTGTGTTTTGGTCCGGATCATAGTTTGTATAAGAATGTTATTATTAAGGACTTGTGTTTCTATAGTAATGGTCAACTATGTGTAGTTCCGGTGTTTTCCAGTAGGGGGCGTTGTACATTGACACCTACATGGACTCAGGCTGTGACAGCGAACATACTTGTGCAGTTTGGTCCCGATCCGACTTTGCGAACCAGAGATATAGAGGTTTGATTGTTCGAAAAATGGTCAAATTTGATCGCCGTTTGTGGCCACGCCCTTTTACCCAGGGAAAATTCAAAATTACCTTTGGTACATATGAGTTTTTTGTACACATACGTGCAGTTTGGAGATGATCGGAGAAAACGTGAAGGAGTTATTAGCAGAATGCAAAACAGGAAGTGGGTCCTTGCTACACAGGAAGTGGGCCAATTCTGAAGCCGTGAAACTTTCTTTGGTATAAAGTGTTATATTTTCTGATAGGTCTTTTCATGAGGAATTTGCATGAGAATTTTCACGCCGATCGGAGTTTGTTTAAAATTTAGCGAGGCACTTTTTTTTGCGCTAGCTACGACTGAATTATGCGATCCGGACGGAATTTTCACGGGAAATTGGCCACATACTGGTGGTGCGTCTAAGGGAGTACCTAATTTAAAAATTGTTAACAAAAAATTGGATTTAAAAATAAAGGAGTAACGAGGTCACGAAGTTGGCGAGTTTTCCGAAAATGCCGACTTTGACCTAAAATAACGGCAGTAACTCATAAAATGGTAACAAAATGTTTTATATATTCTGAAAGGTCTCCAAAAGATCTATCTGAAAAAAAACTGTCATGGCGATAGGATAAAATGTAAAAAAAAAAAACACTCAGCGCCCCCTTGAGGCCAAACCGGAAGACTAATGAAAAGTCTTTTAATAACTTTTAATCCTCGATATATTTTGCATACACAGGAGAACTTTGGTATCAATCAGGTAAAATCCCTAGGACAAGTTCGTTCAAGTAGGTACCCTATTTTTGGCTATTTTGGAATTTTTAGGCATCATTTCCGAACTTCCTGTACAGAATTTCTATATGGACCCAGGAGACTTTTTTGAAGGTCTGGCCAATGTCTTTAGATCCTACTAAAATTTGCAACTATAGCACCACTTTTAGTGAGGGGCTAGCGCAGCTAATCCGTGCCTAGCGTAGCTAGCATCTGAAAAAAATCTAAGCATTTGGCCTGAGTAGCGGTTACACATTCACGGGGGTGTGCCATATGTCGATCGCGTTTATCTCAAGTGGGGTACCTGAAAAATGAGGCAACTGGGCACTAAAGAAAGAAAAATAATTAAAGCTGCCAAGCAGCGATAAGCGGGACCGAGCTCATTGGTCATTCGAGGCACATGTGGGGTTATGGCACGTTGGTCAATCGAGGCCGCTGTGGGGTGTAGAGCACATGGACACTACAAGCCTGCAGAAGGCACCCTTAGTTTAAGTTGGTCTTCTAGATGCAGCCAAATGACCATATTTGCTGGAGCCAAATAGTCATTTTTGCAGTGTGTGAGTTTGATTAGACAATTAATTTAGGAGTCAATACGTGTAAAATAGGTGACGACTTCACAACACAGGGTTACAATGAGGAGTTAAAGATTGACTTTGGCCACTAGATGGAGCCCAATGACCACATTTGAAAGGAGCCAAATGCTCAGTTATGCATGATGATGATTTGATAAGCAAAAAAATTGGAAAAAAGTGTTGGTAAAGGTCAAAACACTAAGAGCGTAATCCTGTAAATTTGAGGGTGTGTCCAGGGATGTATTTTGACAGTTTGAATGAAATTTGAATGACATGAGGCCAAATATCAGGGACTTATAGGGACCAGTTCATTCATGAAGCATGTTTAGAGTTTGACAGTAACCCAGATGGAAATTCTTGTAAATAGGAGCTTGCCCTTAGAAATGGTGCTCGCTGAAGATGTTTTTGATGTTTCTGTGCAGTTGTTTTGAAAAATAAAATAAAGGGGGAGGAGCTATGACTCACAGAGTAAAACTTGTAATTTCCTGTTGCCAATAGGAGGCGCCTTACTTTCATGAATGAAAGTCATATGGCTGCATTCAGGCTTGGAGACTGAACATCTGTGTGTGTTTTAGTCAGGATCTGATTTTGTACAAGAAAGTTATTATTAAGGAATTGTGTTTCTAAAGTAATGGTCAACTATGTGTAGTTTGGGTGTTTTCCAGTAGGGGGCGCTGTACATTGACACGTACATAGACTCAGGCTGTGACAGCGAACATACGTGTGCACTTTGGTCCGGAAGTGACTTTGGAAAGCAGAGATATAGAGGTTAGGTATTTACGAAAAAATTGTCAATTTTGATTGCCATTTGTGGCCACGCCCTTCCAGTCAGGAAAAATTCAAAAATACCTTTGGTTTATCTAAGTATGTTGTGCACATACGTGCAGTTGGGAGATGATTGGAACAAAAACCTAGGAGTTATAAGCAGAATTAGCTACCATGTTAGAACAGGAAGTAGAACTTTGTCGTACAATTCCGAAGTCGTGAAACTTTTTTTGGTTTGAAGTTTTATATTTCCTGATAGGTCTTTGCATGAAGAATGTGCATGAGAATTTTCACGCAGATCGGAGTTTGTTTAAAAATTAGCGAAGCACTTTTTTTTGCGCTAGCTACGACTGAATCTTGGGGTTCGGCAGGAACTTTCAAGGGAAATTGGCCACATATTTGCGGTGCGTTTAAGGGTGAAGCTAATAGAAAAAAATATAACAAAAAATTAGATGTAAAAATAAAGGCGTAATGAGGTCACGAAGTTGGCCAGTTTTGCAAAAATCCCGACTTTGACCTAAAATATCGGCAGTAACCCATAAAATGGTAACAGAACATTTTATATATTCCGAAAGGCCTCGGAAAGATTTATCTGGAAAAAAACTGTCATGCAATTTTGACTAAAAAAAAAACCACGTTTTACTCAGCGCCCCCTTGTGGCCAAACCGGAAGACTAATGAAAACTCTTTTAATAACTTTTAATCCTCGATATATGTCGCATACACACGAGAACATAGAAATCGATCGGATAAAATCCCTAGGACAAGTTCGTTCAAGTACNGTCTGGCCACCATGTATTCAACCTACTAAAATGTACAGCTATAGAAAATTTTTCCCCGAGGGGCTAGCGCGGCTAGTCCGCACCTAGCGTAGCTAGCATGCAAAAAATTTCTAGAGGTGACGCCTGAGTAGTGAGTGCACATTCACGGGGGTGTGCCATAGTGTCACGCTCTTTAATTTGAGCTGAATACCTGAAAAATGAGCGAACTGGATCCCAAAGAAAGAAAAAAAATAATCCTTAGGATTCCAAGAGGGTCCTCGCTGACACTAGTCAGTGCTCGGTCCCTAATAATAATTAAAGCTGCCAAGCAGCGATAAACGGGACCGAACGCATTGGTCATTCGAGGCACACGTGGGGTTCAGACACATTGGTCATTTGAGGCACCTGTGGGGTTCAGAGCACATGGAAATAGGAAGCCTGCAGAAGCCACCCTTAGTTTAAGTTGGGCCTGTAGACGCAGCCAAATGACCATATTTCATGGAGCCAAATAGTCATTTATGCAGTGTGTGAGTTGATGAGACCTAAAATTGGGGCAAAAACATAAGCAAAACTTGTAAGACCAAGAGTTCAATCCTCTAAGTTTGAGGGTGTGTCCAGGGATGGATCTTGACAGTTTGAATGAAATGTGAATGGAATGAGGCCAAAAATCAGGGACTTATAGGGACTAGTTCATTCATCAAGCCACTTTAGAGTGTGACAGTAACACAGTTAGAATTTATTGAAAATAGGAGCTTGCCCTTAGAAATGGTGCTTGCTGAAGATGTTTTTGATGTTTCTGTGAAGTTGTTTTGAAAAGTAAAATAAAGGGAGAGGAGCTATTACTCACAGAGTAAAACTTTTAATTTCCTGTGGCCAATAGGAGGCGCCTTACTTTGCGTGAATGAAAGTCATATGGCTGCATTCAGGCTTGGACACTGAACATTTGTGTGTGTTTTAGTCAGGATCTGACTTTGTACAAGAAAGTTATTATCAAGGAATTGTGTTCCTAAAGTAATGGTCAACTATGTGTAGTTTGGGTGTTTTCCAGTAGGAGGCGCTGTACATTGACACGTACATAGACTCAGGCTGTGACAGCGAACATAGGTGTGCAGTATGGTCCGAATCTGACTTTGCGAGCCAGAGATATCGAGGTTAGATTTTTACGAAAAAATTGTCAATTTTGATCGCCGTTTGTGGACAGGCCCTTCCAGTTAGGAAAAATTCAAAAATACCTTTGGTTTATATAAGTATCTTGTACACATATGTGCAGTTTGGAGATGATCGGAACAAAAACATAGGAGTTATTAGCAGAATTAGCTACCATGTTAGAACAGGAAGTAGAACTTTGTCGTACAATTCCGAAGTCGCGAAATTTGTTTTGGTATAAAGTTTTATATTTTTATGAAGGTCTTTGGAGTGATAAACGTGCCCAAAAAATTTCATACAAATCGGAGAATGTAAATTTTTCTTTTTTTTTGGCGCCCTCTGGTGGCCACGCCCCAGAAGTTATTAAAACTCTTTTAATAACTTTTAATCGTCACTGTGTGTAGTATACACATGAGAAATTTGAAGCTCATCCGAAAAAAACCCTAGGACAAGTTCGTTCAAATACGTACCCTAAAAATCGTCAAATTCAGATTTTGGGGACAAATTTCCGAACTTGCTGTGCAAAATTCAGAGTTTGCCCAAGAGAATTTTTTGAAGGTCGAGGCATGATTGAGGTAGCCAAAAAATTTCAGACTTGTACGTGAAAGTAGGCGGCGGGGCTATCGTTTTAAGCTAATGCTAAATGCTAGCAACATGTTAGCATTTTTTGAGTGGCAAAATCATAAATTTTTCGCACTTGTCTGGGGGGGTAGGACATGGAGCCGAGCTCTTTATCTCAAGCGAAAGGGGCGAAAATTGGGTTTAAAGGCGCGGAAACAAACAATAATAATCCTTTGCGTTTCAAGAGGGCCTTCGCCCGCCTGTCGGTCGCTCGGGCCCTAAAAACTTAGAAAAAAAAAGCCATGGGTTGTTGTCAAACTGTTATTGAGGTCAATGTTTATTTCTAAAACTGTGATTAACGACACATTAAATAGGAAACCTAAAAACAATCGCACAATGAAGTGCAATATGGGGACAAAATAATTGTAGTTAAATTTAGTCCTCATTAAAGTCCTCACAGTCCATTTGAAAAGTAGTATAAATATATAAATAAATGAAAATAAATACTTGGATTTAAAGAAAGTCTCACCTGTAGCTTAGCGTCTTCAGACGGTTCAGATGAAATGCTCTCAGAAACAGGGAGCTGGATGCCATGTGGAGCCTGAATGCAGGGAGTCAAATCTGTAAAACAAATATCAGAATCTAAAAATGTGTCCCTTCCGATTAATGCATGAAGAACAAAACCTAATTAAAGCTGCCAAGCAGCGATAAACGGGACCGAGCGCATTGGTCATTTGAGGCACACGTGGGGTTATGGCACGTTGGTCAATCGAGGCACCTGTGGGGTTCAGACACATGGACAGTACAAGCCTGCAGAAGGCACCCTTAGATTAAGTTGGGCCTGTAGACGCAGCCAAATGACCATATTTGCTGGAGCCAAATAGTCATTTATGCTGTGTGTGAGTTTGATTAGACATAAAATTTGGGCAAAAACATAAGCAAAAGTTGTAAGACCAAGAGTTGAATCCTCTAAGTTTGACCCACACAGGTCCCTAATAAATCTGTCAAACTTACTTTACACTTACTTTACTCCGGTTTTTAGTCCCTGAATATCCCTGATCAAGTAAGTACTTCGGTGAAATCTCACACTGTCATTGTGTCAATCTTTAATATCTTTTATCCTCGAACGGGAATCTTTACCACCAACGACTTCTACAAAAAGTACAAAGACACGTCAACTTTTGAAAAATAAAATAAAGGGGGAGGAGCTATTACTCACAGAGTAAAACTTTTAATTTCCTGTGGCCAATAGGAGGCGCCTTACTTTGCGTGAATGAAAGTCATATGGCTGCATTTAGGCTTGGACACTGATCATTGTGTGTGTTTTAGTCAGGATCTGACTTTGTACAAGGATGGTGTTATTAAGGAATTGTGTTACTAATGTAATGGTCAACTATGTGTAGTTTGGGTGTTTTCCAGTAGGAGGCGCTGTACATTGACACCATGTATCTGAGTCCGACACTGTCGCTTGTATCCACACGTCATACCAGGCTTAGACTGAAACGCTCGGTCTCTATATCTCCAATCTAAAAATGCTTTTTTAACAGTTAAAACTAGCGGCAAACACCTGTCCGGGAAGGTCAATCCTTTTTAAGTTTTTATGGAAACCAAATATATTCATAGAACATGTGTATACACGTCAAACCTCTACTAGCCTTGTTTTTGTATCCTCAATAATCGTCTTAATCGATGGTACAATCTTGTCCTTCATCTTGAAACAGCATGTTAAGGCTTCAGCGCTTTAAACAAAACCATATTTCAAAATATAAAAGACTATCCAGAAACGTACTTCTTACACGTACACTTAAAAGTACAGCTAGCCTCAAACAAATTTTAAATCGGAGGCACTTTTTTTTGCGCTAGCTACGACTGAATCTTGCCCAAGCCGTCCTTGAAAGTGCCCTTTAACCGGTGGTTGGCCGCCACGCAGATTCCCACAAGCAGTATATTTTTTAAAATGTTTTTTAACCTAGATTTTTATTTCCTCATTGCTCCAGTGCTTCAACCGCTCAAAAGGTTTTTCAGGCTGAAACTGGATTTTAAAGCCGTCATTGAGTATTTTACCATTGTTTTGTAAAGATATATTCTGAAAGGCCTTGAAAAGATCTATCTGGAAAAAAATTGTCATGGCAATCTGATAAAAACCAAAAAAAAAAAACACTCAGCGCCCCCTTGAGGCCAAACCGGAGGACTAATGAAAACTCTTTTAATAACTTTTAATCCTCAATATATTTCGCATAAACAGTAGAACTTTGAAATCGATCGGGTAAAATCCCTAGGACAAGTTCGTTCAAGTAGGTACCCTATTTTTGGCTATTTTGGAATTTTTAGGCGTGATTTACGAACTTCCTGTACAGAATTTTCATATGTTCCAAGAGACTTTTTTGTAGGTCTGGTCACCATGTATCCAACCTATACAAATGTACAGCTATAAAAAAATTTTCCCGGAGGGGCTAGCGCGGGTACTCCGCACCTAGCGTAGCTAGCATGCAAAAAATTTCTAAGCGTGACGCCTGAGTAGCGGTTACACATTCACGGGGGTGTGCCATATGACGTTCGCGTTTATCTCAAGAGGAGTACCTGAAAAATGAGGCAACTGGGTACTAAAGATAGAAAAATAATAATCCTAAGGATTCCAAGAGGGTCCTCGCTGACACTAGTCAGTGCTCGGTCCCTAATTAAAGCTGCCAAGCAGCGATAAACGGGACCGAGCGCATTGGTCATTCGAGGCACACGTGGGGTTATAGCACGTTGGTCATGCGAGGCACCTGTGGGGTTCAGAGCACATGGAAATAAGAAGCCTGCAGAAGGCACCCTTAGATTACTTTGCGTGAATGAAAGTCATATGGCTGCATCAGGCTTGGACACTGAACATTTGTGTGTGTTTTAGTCAGGATCTGACTTTGTACAAGAAAGTTATTATTAAGGAACTGTGTTTTTAAAGTAATGGTCAACTATGTGTAGTTTGGGTGTTTTCCAGTAGGGGGCGCTGTACATTGACACCTACATGGACCCAGGCTCTGACAGCGAACATAAGTGTGCACTTTGGTCCAGAGCTGACTTTGCGAACAAGTGATATAGAGGTTTTATTTTTACGAAAAAATTGTCAATTTTGATCGCCATTTGTGGCCACGCCCTTCCATTCAGGAAAAATTCAAAAATACCTTTGGTTTATGTAAGTATGTTGTGCACATACGTGCAGTTGGGAGATGATCGGAACAAAAACCTAGGAGTTATAAGCAGAATTAGCTACCATGTTAGAACAGGAAGTAGAACTTTGTCGTACAATTCCGAAGTCGTGAAACTTTTTTTGGTATGAAGTTTTATATTTCCTGATAGGTCTTTGCATGAAGAATGTGCATGAGAATTTTCACGCAGATCGGAGTTTGTTTAAAAATTAGCGAAGCACTTTTTTTTGCGCTAGCTACGACTGAATCTTGGGGTTCGGCAGGAACTTTCACGGGAAATTGGCCACATACCTGCGGTGCGTCTAAGGGTGAAGCTAATAGAAAAAAATATAACAAAAAATTAAATGTAAAAATAAAGGAGTAATGAGGTCACGAAGTCGGCCAGTTTTGCAAAAATCCCGACTTTGACCTAAAATATCGGCAGTAACCCATAAAATGGTAACAGAACATTTTATATATTCCGAAAGGCCTCGGAAAGATCTATCTGGAAAAAAACTGTCATGCGATTTTGACTAAAAAAAAAAACACGTTTTACTCAGCGCCCCCTTGTGGCCAAACCGGAAGACTAATGAAAACCCTTTTAATAACTTTTAATCCTCGATATATGTCGCATACACACGAGAACATAGAAATCGATCGGATTAAATCCCTAGGACAAGTTCGTTCAAGTACATGGCCTATTTTTGCCTTAAATGGCACTTTTCGGCCTCATTTCCGAAGTTCCTATTCAGAATTCACTATGTCGATAAGAGACTTTTTTGTAGGTCTGGCCACCATGTATTTAACCTACTAAAATGTACAGCTATAGAAAATTGTTCCCCGAGGGGCTAGCGCGGCTAGTCCGCACCTAGCGTAGCTAGGTACGTTTTTTAAAGATCTCCACTGCGGACTCATCACTCACGTGTAAGTGCCCCCACACGGTATCACAGTGCGAGAAATTAAACTCGACTTATGGACTTTTTACTCGCTTGACCTAGGGTTTCTTTCTTTTTTTTATTAGGAATCCTAAGGTTCAGGGTCCTCGCTGACACTAGTCAGTGCTCGGTCCCTAATTAAAGCTGCCAAGCAGCGATAAACGGGACCGAGCGCATTGGTCATTCGAGGCACACGTGGGGTTATGGCACGTTGGTCATTCGAGGCACCTGTGGGGTTCAGAGCACATGGAAGCAGGAAGCCTGCAGAAGCCACCTTTACTTTAAGTTGGGCCTGTAGACGCAGACAAATGACCATATTTGCTGGAGGGAAATAGTCATTTATGCAGTGTGTGAGTTGATGAGACCTAAAATTGGGGCAAAAATATAAGCAAAACTTGTAAGACCAAGAGTTGAATCCTCCAAGTTTGAGGGTGTGTTCAGGGATGTATCTTGACAGTTTGAATGAAATGTGAATGAAATGAGGCCAAAAATCAGGGACTTATAGGGACCAGTTCATTCATGAAGATAGTTTAGAGTTTGACAGTAACCCAGATGGAAATTCTTTTAAATAGGAGCTTGTCCTTAGAAATGGTGCTTGCTGAAGATGTTTTTGATATTTCCGTGCAGTTGTTTTGAAAAATACAATAAATGGGGAGGAGCTATGACTCACAGAGTAAAACTTGTAATTTCCTGTGGCCAATAGGAGGCGCCTTACTTTGCGTGAATGAAAGTCATATGGCTGCATCAGGCTTGGACACTGAACATTTGTGTGTGTTTTAGTCAGGATCTGACTTGTACAAGAAAGTTATTATTAAGGAACTGTGTTTCTAAAGTAATGGTCAACTATGTGTAGTTTGGGTGTTTTCCAGTAGGGGGCGCTGTACATTGACACCTACATGGACTGAGGCTGTGACAGCGAACATACGTGTGCACTTTGGTCCAGACCTGACTTTGCGAACAAGAGATATAGAGGTTAGATTTTTACGAAAAAATTGTCAATTTTGATCGCCGTTTGTGGACAGGCCCTTCCAGTTAGGAAAAATTCAAAAATACCTTTGGTTCATATAAGTATCTTGTACACATACATGCAGTTTGGAGATGATCGGAACAAAAACATAGGAGTTATTAGCAGAATTAGCTACCATGTTAGAATAGGCAGTAGAAGTTTGTCGTTCAATTCCGAAGTCGCGAAACTTTTTTTGGTATAAAGTGTTATATTTTCTGATAGGTCTTTCCATGAAGAATGTGCATGAGAATTTTCATGCCGATCAAAGTTTGTTTAAAATTTAGCGAGGCACTTTTTTTTGCGCTAGCTACGACTGAATCTTGGGGTTCGGCAGGAACTTTCACGGGAAATTGGCCACCTACCAGCTGTGCGTCTAAGGGTGTTCGTAATATAAAAAATTTAACAAAAAATTGGATATAAAAATAAAGGAGTAACGAGGTCACGAAGTGAGCNCCAGAGATATAGAGGTTAGATTTTTACGAAAAAATTGTCAATTTTGATCGCCGTTTGTGGACAGGCCCTTCCAGTTAGGAAAAATTCAAAAATACCTTTGGTTTATATAAGTATCTTGTACACATATGTGCAGTTTGGAGATGATCGGAACAAAAACATAGGAGTTATTAGCAGAATTAGCTACCATGTTAGAACAGGAAGTAGAACTTTGTCGTACAATTCCGAAGTCGCGAAATTTGTTTTGGTATAAAGTTTTATATTTTCTGATAGGTCTTTGCATGAAGAATGTGCATGTGAATTTTCATGGCGATCGGAGTTTGTTTAAAATTTAGCGAGGCACTTTTTTTTGCGCTAGCTACGACTGAATCTTGGGGTTCAGCAGGAACTTTCACGGGAAATTGACCACATACCAGCGGTGCGTCTAAGGGTGTAGGTAATAGAAAAAAATGTAACAAAAAATTGGATATAAAAATTAAGGAGTAACGAGGTCACGAAGTTGGCTAGTTTTCGGAAAATTACGACTTTGACCTAAAATATCGGCAGTAACTCATAAAATGGTAACAAAACATTTTATATATTCCGAAAGGTCTTTGAAAGATCTATCTGAAAAAAAACTGTCATCCGATTCCGACCAAAAAAAAACCACGTTTTACTCAGCGCCCCCTTGTGGCCATACCTTAAGACTAATGAAAACTCTTTGTACAACTTTTAATCCTCGATATATGTCGCATACACACGAGAACATAGAAATCGATCGGATAAAATCCCTAGGACAAGTTCGTTCAAATAGCTAGCCTATTTTTGCCAAAAATGGCACTTTTAGGCCTCATTTCTGAAGTTCCTGTTCTGAATTCACCATGTCGATAAGAGAATTTTTTGTAGGTGTGGCCTCCATGTATCCAACCTATACAAATTTACAGCTATAGAAAATTTTTTCCCGAGGGGCTAGCACGGCTAGTCCGCGCCTAGCGTAGCTAACACGAAAAAAATTTCTAGAGGTAACGCCTGAGTAGCGGTTACACATTCACGGGGGTGTGCCATAGAATTCCGGAGTTTATCTCAAGAGGAGTACCTGAAAAATGAGCGAACTGGGCAGGAAAGATAGAAAAATAATCCTTTGGATTCCAAGAGGGTCCTCGCTGACCCAGTCTGCTCGGTCCCTAATAATCCTAGCAAATACAATAGGGTCCTCGCTGACCCAGTCTGCTCGGTCCCTAATAGAACTCATACTTTCGGTGAGGCATCTTTTCAACACTATGGCCCCCGTCTGTGGAACAGCCTGCCGGAGGACCTGAGGGCCGCAGAGAACGTTCATATTTTTAAAGGCAAGCTCAAGACCCACTTATTTAATTTAGCTTTCAATTAAGGTTTTATTTATTTATTCTTTCATTTTATTTATTTATTTATGTTATCTTAATTTCATTTATTTATATTTATTCATTCTCTGATCTTAGCCTTCTTTTACATATTTATCTTCTTAGTTTATTTAAGCATGTATTTATATTATTAATGGTTTTATGTTTTTATCTTTTTTATCCCATTTCCAGTGTTTCCTCAGAGGGGGCCATTCTGTGTTGGGGGGCTGTGTTTGGCTCTGGCTGGGTTGTCTCTACCTCATGTTCATCAGCTTGGTCAGGTGGGGGGTCTGCAG
>RPOG01004813.1:0-31917 GCA_008086565.1 Thalassoma bifasciatum
GATTAGCACTGATGCTATCTCTGAAGCTAGTGAAAACAACGATACAGTGTTTTCAAGTGTTTTTTATGTTGAGAAGTTTTTGCTTGACTGTATTACATAGGTTAAAACCCAGATTTCTAGCATAAAACCCAGTCAAAGTACATTCAATTCCTAGTTTAGACTGTATAAAATAGGTGAAATCCCAGATTTCAAGCATTCATGCCATTCAAAGTACATTCAGTACCAAGTTTAGACTGGATATATAAGTCAAAACCCAGATTTCGAGCATTGAGGCCAGTCAAAGTACATTCAGAACCTATTTTTGACTGTATAAAATAAGTTAAAACCGAAATTTCTAGCATTGAGGCCAGTCAAAGTACATTCAGTTCTTAGTTTAGACTTTTTTAAAATAAGTAAAAACCCAGATTTCTAGAATTAAAACCAGTCAAAGTACATTTTAAACCTAGTTTTGATTAAATAAAATGAGTTCAAACCCAGATTTCCAGCATTGAGGCTAGTTAAAATACATTTATAAGAAAGTTAAGACTGTATAAGATAAGTTTAAACCCAGATTTCTAGCATTAAAACCAGTCAAAGTACATTTTAAACCCCTCTTTAGACTTTATAAAATAGGTTAAAACCCAGATTTTTAGCATTAAAACCAGTCAAAGTACATTTTAAACCCCTCTTTAGACTTTATAAGATAGGTTTTGTTGTGGATTTTTTGATTAAAGTAAGCAATTTAACCTACTGAAGGGTAAATTCTCAGATATCCTTACATATAGATGCCAGCTGTCGCGTTTGTCAGAAGGCTGTCTCCAGGAGAAGACAAGGCCATAAACAAAAAATGTTGTTCTCCTGTGTCCAGGCTATTCAAAGCACACAGCAGCTGAGCTGACCCACAGATTTCTGGCCATTGACGATTTCAATGTTCTCTGTAGAAGTTAAACTTGAACACATTCTGACAATCCTAACAGGTCCTGAGAAATTCCTTCAATTCCAGGTTTACACTGTCAATTTGCTGATGTTCATTTGACTTCATGGACCCAAACTTGTAAGATGCAATGCCAGATATTGTCTGTACTTCTCCTCATTGATCAGGTGGTATCCTGTCCCCCCTACAAGGCCCTGCTGCACCAAATGACAGCCAATCACCCCTGGAGAAGGGACGTCCACAGGGTTCTTAAGGGAGAGGGGCTCTTTTACACAGGGGGGGGGGGTTTCTACACAGGTTTTTGGGATGGAGAGGTTATGTTGGAGGAAAGGATGAGGGTTTTTAGATTAAGAGTTTTGTAAGAAGGTTTAGGAAAGGTTTTAGGAAATGCAAGAGGTTTCTTTTCAGTCGTTGTTCATGTTGTTTAGTGTTATCAGTTGGTACAGAATGTTTAACGTGCTGCAAATCTTTCAACCCAGAAGCTTTGTTTAAGATGGCTAGAGTTGAATAAACTTTTTCTGGATTCAAGCTGGATGGACTCTCCTGCTGATTTGGACTCCTCTTTTCTTCATTTTTTCATGGGTAAATGTCTTAGAATTAGGAGACCTAGAATGAGTACTTATGCAGTAGAAATGGGGGTCCTCCCCCACGTTATATTAAAGTAACAGAATTAACAAGTCACAAGCGAGCCCGAAAATTAGATTCAACAGTTTAAACCCAGATTTCTAGCATTGAGGCCAGTCAAAGTATATTCAGTACCTAGTTTTGACTGTAAAAAATAAGTTAAAACCGAAATTTCTAGCGTTGAGGCCAGTCAAAGTACATTCAGTTCTTAGTTTAGACTGTATAAAATAAGCTAAAACCAAGATTTCTAGTATTAAAACCAGTCAAAGTACGTTTTTAAACCTAGTTTTAATTAAATAAAATGAGTTCAAACCCAGATTTCCAGCATTGAGGCGAGTCAAAGTACATTCATAACCAAGTTTAAACTGAATAAAGTGGCTTTAAACCCAGATTTCCAGCATTGAGGCTAGTCATAGTGCATTTATAATCAAGTTGAGATTAAATAAAACAAGTTAAAATCCAGATTTATAGCACTGAGGCCTGTCAAAGTACATTCATAAACTAGTTTAGACTGTATAAAATATGTTTAAACTGCGATTTGTAGCATTAAAACCAGTCAAAGTACATTCAGTACCTAGTGTAGACTGTATAAAAAAAATTTAAACCCAGATTTCTAGCATTGACATCAGTCAAAGTACATATATATGCAAGTTTCGGCCAGTCAAAGTGCATTTATAAGCAAGTTATGACTGTATAAAATAGGTTAAATTCCAGATATCTAGCATTCAGGCCAGTCAAATTACATTTATAAGCAAATTTCTACTGTATGAAATAGGTTAAATCCCAGATTTCTTGCATTAAGTCCAGTCAAAGTGCATTTAAAACAAAGTTTAGATGAAATAAAACAAGTTAAAATCCAGATTTCTAGCATTGAGGCCAGTCAAAGTGCATTTAAAACCAAGTTTAGACTTAATAAAATAGGTTAAAACCCAGATTTCTGGAATTGAAGACAGTCAAAGCACATTTTAAACCTAGTATAGACTGTATAAAACAAATTAAATCCCAGATTTCTAGCATTGAGGCCAGTCAAAGTAAATTTATAATCAAGTTTAGACTGTATTAAACAGGGTTTAAACCAAGATTTCTAGCATTGAGGCCAGTCAAAGTGCATTTGAAACAAAGTTTAGATGAAATAAAACAAGTTAAAACCCAGATATCTAGCAATAAGGCCAGTCAAAGTGCATTCATAACCAAGTTTAAACTACATAAAGTGGCTTTAAACCCAGATTTATAGCTTGAGGCCAGTCATAGTGCATTAATAATCAAGTTTAGACTGTATAAAACAAGTTAAAACCCCGATTTCTCGCATTAAAACCAGTCAAAGTACATTAATAACCAAGTTTAGACTGTATAAAATAAGTATAAACCCAGATTTCTAGCATTGAGGTCAGTCAAAGTACATATATACGCAAGTTTAGACTGTTTAAGATAAGTTTAAACAAAGATGTCTTCCATGAAGGCCGGTCAAAGTGCATTTAAAAACAAGTTAAGACTGTATAAAGTGGCTTAAAACACATAGTTCTAGCATTGAGGCCAGTCAATGTACATAAATCACCAAGTTTAAACTTAATAAAGTGGCTTAAAACCCAGATTTGTAGCATTGAGGCCAGTCAAAGTGCATTTAAAACCAAGTTTAGATGAAATAAAACAAGTTAAAATCCAGATTTCTAGCATTAAGGCCAGTCAAAGTGCATTTATATGCAAATTTATACTGTAAAAAATAAGATAAAACCCAGATTTCTAGAATTTAGGCCAGTCAAAGTGCATTTAAAACCAAGTTTAGATGAAATAAAACAAGTTAAAATCCAGATTTCTAGCATTAAGGCCAGTCAAAGTGCATTTATATGCAAATTTATACTGTAAAAAATAAGATAAAACCCAGATTTCTAGCATTGAGGCCAGTCAAAGTACATTCAGTACCTATTTTTGACTGTATAAAATGGGTTAAAACCCAGATTTCTAGCATTGAGGCCAGTCGAAGTACATTTACAACCCCTTTTTAGACTTTATAAAAATGGTTAAAACCCAGATTTCTAGCATTCAGGCCAGTCAAAGTACATTCACTACCTAGTGTAGACTGTATAAAACAAGTTTTAACCCAGATTTCTAGCATTGACATCAGTCAAAGTACATATATATGCAAGTTTCGACTGTATTAAATGGGTTTAAACCCCGATTTCTAGCATTGAGGCCAGTCAAAGTATATTCAGTTCTTAGTTTAGACTGTTTAAAATAAGTTTAAACCCAGATTTCTAGTATAAAAACCAGTCAAAGTACATTTTAAACCGAGTTTGGATGACATAAAATGAGTTCAAACCAAGATTTCCAGCATTGAGGCTAGTTAAAATACATTTATCAGCAAGTTCAGACTGTATAAAATAAGTTTAAACCCAGATTTGTAGCATTGAGGCCAGTCAAAGTACATTTATCAGCAATTTTAAACTGTATAAGATAAATTTTAATCAAGACGTCTACCATAAGGGCCATTCAAAGTGCATTTAAAAACAAGTTAAGACCGCATAAAATAGGTTAAACCCCAGATTTCTAACATTCAGGCCAGTCACAGTGCATTTAAAACCAAGTTCACACAGTATAAAATGAGTTAAAACCCAGATGTCTAGCATTAATACCAGTCAAAATAAATTTATAATAAAGTTTCATCTGTTTAAAATAAGTTAAATCCCAGATTTCTAGCATTGAGGCCAGTCAAAGTGCATTTATAACCAAGTTTAGATGAAATAAAACAAGTAAACACCCAGATTTCTATCAATGAGGCCAGTCAAAGTGCATTTAAAAACAAGTTTAGACTGTATGAAATAGGTTGAAACACAGATTTATAGCATTGAGGCCAGTCAAAGTACATTTTCAACAAAGTTTAGACTGTATTAAGTCGGTTTAAACCCAGATTTCTAGCATTGAGACCAGTCAAAGTGCATTTATAACCAAGTTTAAATGAAATAAAACAAGTTAAACCCAGATATCTAGCATTAAGGCCAGTCAAAGTGCATTTAAAACCAAGTTTAGATGAAATAAAACAAGTTAAAATCCAGATTTCTAGCATTAAGGCCAGTCAAAGTGCATTTATATGCAAATTTATACTGTAAAAAATAAGATAAAACCCTGATTTCTAGCATTGAGGCCTGTCAAAGTACATTGATAAACTAGTTTAGACTGTATAAAATATGTTAAAACTGCGATTTCTAGCATTAAAACCAGTCAAAGTGCATTCATTAGCAAGTTTAGACTGTATAAAATGTGTTTAAACTGCGACTTCTAGCATTGAAACCAGTCAAAGTGCATTCATTAGCAAGTTTAGATTGTATAAAGTGGCTTAAAACCCAGATTTGTAGCATTGAGGCCAGTCAAAGTACATTTATAATCATGTTTAGAAGAAATAAAACAAGTTAAAACACAGATATCTAGCAATAAGGCCAGTCAAAGTGCATTCAGTACCTATTTTTGACTGTATAAAATTAGTTAAAACCCAGATTTCTCGTATTCAGGCCAGTCAAAGTATATTTATAAGCAAATTTCTACTGTATAAATTAGGTTAAAGCCCAGATTATTAGAATTTAGGCCAGTCAAAGTACATCGATAATCAATATGAGACTGTATAACCAAGTTTAGAAGAAATAAAACCAGTAATAACCCAGATTTCTAGCTTTGAGGCCAGTCAAAGTGCATATAAAACCAAGTTTAGATGAAATAAAACAAGTTAAATCCCAAATTTCTAGCATTAAAACCAGTCAAAGTACATTCATTAGCAAGTTAAGACTGTATAAAACAAGTTAAAACCCAGATTTCTAGTATTGAGGCCAGTCAAAGTGCATTTTTAAGCAAGTTTAGACTGTATAAAATAAGTTAAAACCCAGAATTCTAGCAATGGGGCCAATCAAAGTACATTTAAAACCTAGTTTAGACTGTATAAAATAAGCTAAAACCCAGATTTCTAGCATTCAGGCCAGTCAAAGTACATTTAAAACCCTGTTTAGACTGTAGAAAATAGGTTCAAACCCAGATTTCTAGCATTCAGGCCAGTCAAAGTACAATTTAAACGCTGTTGAGACTGAATAAAACAAGTTAAAACCCAGATTTCTAGCATTCAGGCCAGTCAAAGTGCATTTAAAACAAAGTTTAGATGAAATATAAAAAGTTGAAACACAGATTCCTAGCATTGAGGCCAGTCAAAGTATTCATACAGTACATTTATAACCAAGTTTTTGTAACCCCCATAAGAGTACAGCTTTGGATTTAAAGATGTATCTAAACAATATTTCAGGAACGTCTCTTTTTGTGAGATAGTGAAATTTGCATTTTCTGTAATTTAACTGTTGTGGTTCAAAGTAGCCACTAAATGGCACTTGATTTATGCACTATGCAGTGAAATTCAGTAGACCTCAGCATTGCATGCTGGGATTAGCGCACTGATGCTATCTCTGTAGCTAGTGAAAACAACGATACAGTTTCGAGCGAAGTAAACGGTTGAGTGCCAGAAAAAAGGCTGAGAAAAAACGATTTATTTTTATTTTTGTCAAGAAATAAAACAAGTTTAAACCCAGATTTCTAGCATTAAGGCCAGTCAAAGTGCATTTTAAACCCTGTTCAGACTGGATAAAAAAGGTTTACACCCAGATTTCTAGCATTGAGGCCAGTCAAAGTATATTTATAACCAAGTTTTTGTAACCACCATAAAAGTACAGCTTTGGATTTAAAGATGTATCTAAACAATATTTCAGGAACATCTCTATTTGTGAGATTGTTAAATTTGCATTTTCTGTAATTTATCTGTTGTGGTTCAAAGTGGCCACTAGATGACACTTGATTCATGCACTATGCAGTGAAATTCAGTAGACCTCAGCATTGCATGCTGGGATTAGCTCACTGATGCTATCTCTGAAGCTAGTGAAAACAATGATACAGCCACGAGCGTAGTTAACGGTTGAGTGCCAGAAAAAAAGCCTGAGAAAAAACGATTTATTTTTATGTTGTCAAGTGTTTTTTATGTTGAGAAGTTTTTGCTTGACTGTATTAAAAAGGTGAAATCCCAGATTTCTAGCATTCAGGCCATTCAAAATGCAGTTATAAGCAAGTTTAGACTGCATAAAATATGTTTAAACTGCGATTTCTAGCATTGAGGCCAGTCAAAAGGCATTTAAAACCAAATTTGGACTGAATAAAATAGGTTTAAACCCAGATTTGTAGCATTAAACCCAGTCAAAGTACATTCAATTCCTAGTTTAGACTGTATAAAACAGGTGAAATCCCAGATTTCTAGCATTAAAACCAGTCAAAGTACATTGATCACCAAGTTTAGACTGTATGAAACAAAGTATCAAGTCTCTTAAAATTCAGCTTTGTGGCATTGAGGCCAGTCAAAGTACATTTTAAACCTACATTAGACTGTATCAAGTCGCTTTAAATTCTGGTTTCTATCATTGAGGCCAGTCAAAGAACATTTATAATCAAGTTTAGACTGTATAAAATAAGTTTCAACCCAGATTTCTAGCAGTAAAACCAGTCAAAGTACATTTTAAACTTAGTTTAGACTGTATTTAATAGGTTAAAATCCAGATTTCTAGCATTCAGGCCAGTCAAAATGCGTTCAGTTCCTAGATCAGACTGTATAAAAAAAGTTAAAATATCTAGCATTGGGGCCAGTCAACGTACATATAATCAAGTTTAGACTTAATAAAATAGGTTTAGACCCAGATCTCTAGCATTAAGGCAAGTCAAAGTACATTTGAAACCATGTTTCGAATGTATAAAATATGTTTAAACCCAGATTTCTAGCATTGAGGCCAGTCGAAGTGCATTTAAAACCAAGTTTAGATGAAATAAAACAAGTTTAAACCAAGATTTTTATCATTCAGGCCAGTCAAAGTACATTCATAACCAAGTTTAGACTGTATAAAGTGGCTTTAATCCCAGATTTCTAGCATTGAGGCCAGTCAAAGTACATTCAGTTCCTAGTTTAGACCGTATAAAAAAGGTGAAATCCCAGATTTCTAGCATTCATGCCAGTCAAAGTGCATTTATCAGCAAGTTTAGACTACATGAAATAGAGAAAAAACCCAGATTTCTAGCATTCAGGCCAGTCAAAGTACATTTAAAAGCAGGTTTAGACTGAATAAAAAAGGTTTAAACCCAGATTTCTAGCATTGAGGCCAGTCAAAGTACATTTATAACTAAGTTTTTGTAACCCCCATAAAAGTACAGCTCTATTTGTGAGATTGTTAAATTTGCATTTTCTGTAATTTAACTGTTGTGGTTCAAAGTAGCCACTAGATGGCGCTTGATTTATGCACTGTGCAGTGCAGTAGACCGCAGCATTGCATGCTGGGATTAGCGCACTGATGCTATCTCTGAAGCTAGTGAAAACGACGATACAGCCACAACCACTGTTGCCAACTCAGCGACTTTCTCACTTAACCTGGCGCCTTTTAGACCCCTTGGCGACTTTTTTATGTGAAAAGCGACTAGCGACAAATCTAGCGACTTTTTCTGGCGTCAAAGGCGACTTTTCTAGTGTTTAGCGACTGACGTGAAAGCGTGTATCATTCTGCAGTCACCATCCTCAACGAGCAGCGGGTTCTGCCGTGAACTCCTCCCTCGTCTGAAAGCATTCGCAGGAGGTCGGTCTCGACTCTCGCAGCAGTCGCAGCTGCAGTCAGAGGAGAGGAGACTGCGCGTGCGCCAAGCTGCCGCTGGTTTTCAGCGCTGGAAGCAGAGACCAAAGTAGTACACAGGTACACAGGACCAGGAAGATATTAGAGCGGCTGCTGCTTTAAAGCGCTCGTTCAAAACCAGTCACAGCCGCACGCTGGGTCGGGAAATAAATTCACTAGAAATATGAAGTCTTGAAAACTACCTTGACTTTTAAAAAATCCCTTCCAAATTCCAAATTGTTCCTAAAAGAGCCCATAGTCTCCTCTGCGCCCAACGTTCAAAATGATAAAAAATATCTTATCCTCTCTAAACAATATGAATAAAAATGGGAAGAAACTCAGTAAAACAGTCATTTTTTGGTCTTATAATGCAGAGAAACATCAGCTCTTTTTTCTCAAAAGACACTGAAAATGAGTTAGAAATTTAAAAAAATAAACATTAAAATTTTAAACAAGCTGAGAGAGACAGAGATAATTATAAAAGCCACTTTCTGCTGGTTAAAAATATAGAAAATTAAAAACAGGATTTTTTTTTTCCATAATTTAGACAAGACTTTATAATAAAAAGTCAAAATTATCAAGTTTTTATTTATTCTTATTAAGAAATCTTGACTTGTAGATCTAATTTTTAGTTCTAAACATTTAGGACGTTTATTATACACTTTTTGTCTCTTCCAGGACATTATTCCTTTCTCCTACAGCGTTCCTTACAATAACGTTCCAATACCTGATTATGCAAAGTAGGCGATTATGTCATCTAGCGACTTTTGGGACAGCCAATAGCTACTTTCCTTGCTGAGGAGTTGGTAAAACTGGCCACAAGCGTAGTTAACGGTTTGGAACCAGAAAAAAAGCCTGTGAAAAAATGATTTATTTTAATGTTGTCAAGTGTTTTTTATGTTGAGAAGTTTTTGCTTGACTGTATTAAATGTGTTAAAACCCAGATTTCTATCATTCAGGCCAGTCAAAGTACATTCATAATCAAGTTTAGACTGAATAAAGTGGCTTAATTCCCAGATTTCTAGCATTAAGGCAAGTCAAAGTGCATTTTAAACCCTGTTTGGACTGGATAAAAAAAGTTTACACCCAGATTTCTCAAATTGAGGCCAGTCAAAGAATATTTATAACCAAGTTTTTGTAACCACCATTAAAGTACAGCTTTGGATTTAAAGATGTATCAAAACAATATATCAGGAACGTTTCTATTTGTGAGATTGTGAAATTTGCATTTTCTGTTATTTAACTGTTGTGGTTCAAAGTAGCCACTAGATGGCGCTTGATTTATGCGCTATGCAGTGAAATTCAGTAGACCTCAGCATTGCATGCTGGGATTAGCGCACTGATGCTATCTCTAAAGTAAAAAAAACGATACCCCCAAGTGCGTAGTTAACGGTTGAGTGCCAGAAAAAAAGCCTGAGAAAAAACGATTTATTTTTATGTTGTCAAGTGTTTTTTATGTTAAGAAGTTTTTGCTTGACTGTATTAAATAGGTTATAACCCAGATTTCTATCATTAAAACCAGTCACAGTACATTTTAAACCTTGTTTAGATCAAATAAAACAAGTTAAAACCCAGATTTCTAGCATTGAGGCCAGTCAAAGTACATTTAAAACAAAGTTTAGATTAAATAAAACAAGTTAAAACCCAGATTTCTAGCACTGAGGCCAGTCAAAGCACATTCAGTACTTAGTTAAAACTGTATAAATTGGGTTAAATCCCAGATTTCTAGCATTCAGGCCATTCAAAGTGCATTTATAAGCAAGTTTAGACTGTATAAAATAGGTAAAAACCCAGATTTCTAGCATTGAGGCCAGTCAAAATGCATTTAAAACAAAATTTGGACTTTATTGAATAGGTTAAACCCCAGATTTCTAGCATTAAAACCAGTCAAAGTACATTAAATTCCTAGTTTAGACTGTATAAAATGGGTGAAATCCCAGATTTCTAGCATAGAGGCCAGTCAAAGTACATTCAGTTCCTAGTTTAGACTGTATAAAATAGGTGAAATCCAAGATTTCTAGCATTCATGCCAGTCAAAGTGCATTTATCAGCCATTTAGACTGCATGAAATAAGTTAAATCCCAGATTTTCTAGCACTGAGGCCAGTCAAAGTACATTCAGATCCGAGTTTAGACTGTATAAAATAGGTTAAAACCCAGATTTTGAGTATTAAAACCAGTCAAAGTACATTTTAGACCTAGTTTAGACTGTATAAAGTTGCTTAAAACCAGGATTTCTAGCATTGAGGCCATTCAAAGTGCATTTATAACCAAGTTTTGACTGTATAAAATAGGTGAAATCCCAGATTTCTAGCATTGAGGCCAGTCAAAGTGCATTTATAACCAAGTTTAGATAAAATAAAACCAGTAAAAACCCAGATTTCTAGCATTCAGGCCAGTCAAAGCACATTCATTTTCTGGTTTAGACTGTTTAAAATAGGTTGGAACCAAGATTTCTAGCATTAAAACCAGTCAAAGTACATTTTAAACCTAGTTATGACTGTATAAAGTAGCTTAAAACCCAGATTTTCTAGCATTGAGGCATTTTCTGTAATTTAACTGTTGTGGTTCAAAGTAGCCACTAGATGGCGCTTGATTTATGCACTATGCAGTGAAATTCAGTAGACCTCAGCATTGCATGCTGGGATTAGCGCACTAATGCTATTTCTGAAGCTAGTGAAAACAACGATACAGTTTCGAGCGAAGTAAACGGTTGAGTGCCAGAAAAAAGGCTGAGAAAAAACGATTTATTTTTATTTTATCAAGAAATAAAACAAGTTTAAACCCAGATTTCTAGCATTAAGGCAAGTGAAAGCACATTCGGTACCTATTTAAGACAGTATAAAATGGGTTAAATCCCAGATTTCTAGCATTAAGGCAAGTCAAAGTGCATTTTAAACCCTGTTTAGACTGGATAAAAAAAGTTTACATCCAGATTTCTCACATTGAGGCCAGTCAAAGTATATTTATAACCAAGTTTTTGTAACCACCATTAAAGTACAGCTTTGGATTTAAAGATGTATCAAAACAATATATCAGGAACGTTTCTATTTGTGAGATTGTGAAAATTGCATTTTCTGTAATTTAACTGTTGTGGTTCAAAGTAGCCACTAGATGGCGCTTGATTTATGCACTATGCAGTGAAATTCAGTAGACCTCAGCATTGCATGCTGGGATGAGCGCACCGATGCTATCTCTAAAGTAAAAACAACGATACCGCAGAGTGCATAGTTAACGGTTGAGTGCCAGAAAAAAAGCCTGAGAAAAAACGATTTATTTTTATGTTGTCAAGTGTTTTTTATGTTAAGAAGTTTTTGCTTGACTGTATTAAATAGGTTATAACCCAGATTTCTATCATTAAAACCAGTCACAGTACATTTTAAACCTTGTTTAGATCAAATAAAACAAGTTAAAACCCAGATTTCTAGCATTGAGGCCAGTCAAAGTACATTTAAAACAAAGTTTAGATTAAATAAAACAAGTTAAAACCCAGATTTCTAGCACTGAGGCCAGTCAAAGCACATTCAGTACTTAGTTTAGACTGTATAAAATGGGTTAAATCCCAGATTTCTAGCATTCAGGCCATTCAAAGTGCATTTATAAGCAAGTTTAGACTGTATAAAATAGGTAAAAACCCAGATTTCTAGCATTGAGGCCAGTCAAAGTGCATTTAAAACCAAATTTGGACTTTATTGAATAGGTTAAACCCCAGATTTCTAGCATTAAAACCAGTCAAAGGACATTAAATTCCTAGTTTAGACAGTATAAAATAGGTGAAATCCCAGATTTCTAGCATAGAGGCCAGTCAAAGTACATCTTAAACCTAGTTAAGACTGTATAAAATAGGTGAAATCCCAGATTTCTAGCATTCAGGCCAGTCAAAGTGCATTCAAAACCAGGTTTCCACCGAATAAAATAGGTAAAAACCCAGATTTCTAGCATTGAGGCCATTCAAAGTGCATTTATAACCAAGTTTTGACTGTATTAAATAGGTGAAATCCCAGATTTCTAGCATTGAGGCCAGTCAAAGTGCATTTCTAAGCAAGTTTAGACTGTATAAAATAGGTAAAAACCCAGATTTCTAGCATTAAACCCATTCAAAGCGCATTTATAACCAAGTTTAGACGACATAAAACCAGTTAATACCCAGATTTCTAGCATTGAGGCCGACCAAAGCACATTCAGTTTCTCGTTAAGACTGTATAAAATAGGTTAGAACCAAGATTTCTATCATTAAAACCAGTCAAAGTACATTTATAACCAAGTTTAGACTGTATAAAGTCGCTTAAAACCCAGATTTCTTGCATTGAGGCCAGTCAAAGTGCATACAAAGTCAAGTTTAGACTGTATAAAATGAGTTAAAACCCAGATTTCTAGCATTTAAACCAGTCAAAGTGCATTTTTAACCAAGTTTAGACTTTCAATTGGCTTTAAACCCAGATTTCTAGCATTGAGGCCAGTCAAAGTGCCTTCAGTTCCTAGTTTAGACTGTATAAAATGAGTTAAAACCCAGATTTCTAGCATTAAGGCCAGTCAAAGAACATTCAGTTCCTGGTTTAGACTGTATAAAGTCGCTTAAAACCCAGATTTCTTGCATTGAGGCCAGTCAAAGTGCATACAAAGTCAAGTTTAGACTGTATATAATGAGTTAAAACCCAGATTTCTAGCATTTAAACCAGTGAAAGTGCATTTATAACCACGTTTTGACTACCAATTGGCTTTAAACCCAGATTTCTAGCATTAAGGCCAGTCAAAGTGCATTCAAAACCAGGTTTAGACTGAATAAAATAGGCTTAAACCCAGATTTCTAGAATTGAGGCCATCCAGAGCACATTCAGTACCTAGTTTAGACTGTATAAAATGGGTTTTAACCCAGATTTCTAGCATTAAAACAAGTCAAAGTGCATTTCTAACCAAGTTTTGACTGTTTAATACAAGTTAAATCCCAGATTTCTAGCATTAAAACCAGTCAAAGTCCTTTCAGTTCCTAGTTTGGACTGAATAAAATAGGTTTAAACCCAGATTTCGAGCATCCAAAGTGCATTTATAAGTAAGTTTAGACTGTATAAAATAGGTGAAATCCCAGATTTCTAGCATTGAGGCCAGTCAAAGTACATTTAAAACCAAATTTGGACTTAATTTAATAGGTAAAAACCCAGATTTCCTGCATTTAAACCAGTCAAAGTTCATTCAATTCCTAGTTTGCACTGTACAAAATAGGTGAAATCCCAGATTTCTAGCATTCAGGCCAGTCAAAGTGCATTTAAAACCAAATTTGGACTTTATTTAATAGGTGAAACCGCAGATTTCTAGCATTGAGGCCAGTCAAAGTGCATTTATAACCAAGTTTAGACTGTATAAAATAGGTAAAAACCCAGATTTCTAGCATTAAACCCATTCAAAGCGCATTTATAACCAAGTTGAGATGAAATAAAACTAGTTAAAACCAAGATTTCTAGCATTGAGGACAGTCAAAGTACATTTTAAACCTAGTTATGACTGTATAAAGTAGCTTAAAACCCAGATTTTCTAGCATTGAGGCATTTTCTGTTATTTAACTGTTGTGGTTCAAAGTAGCCACTAGATGGCGCTTGATTTATGCGCTATGCAGTGAAATTCAGTAGACCTCAGCATTGCATGCTGGGATTAGCGCACTGATGCTATCTCTGAAGCTAGTGAAAACAACGATACAGTTTCAAGCGAAGTAAACGGTTGAGTGCCAGAAAAAGGCTGAGAAAAAACGATTTATTCTTATGTTGTCAAGTGTTTTTTATGTTGAGAAGTTTTTGCTTGACTGTATTAAATAGGTTAAAACCCAGATTTCTAGCATTAAACCCATTCAAAGCGCATTTATAACCAAGTTGAGATGAAATAAAACTAGTTAAAACCAAGATTTCTAGCATTGAGGCCAGTCAAAGTACATTTTAAACCTTGTTATGACTGTATAAAGTAGCTTTAAACCCAGATTTTCTAGCATTGAGGCATTTTCTGTAATTT
Organism: Thalassoma bifasciatum; assembly: GCA_008086565.1. Lineage (NCBI taxonomy): Eukaryota > Metazoa > Chordata > Actinopteri > Labriformes > Labridae > Thalassoma > Thalassoma bifasciatum. Next base: position 14,199 of record RPOG01004813.1, read on the forward strand.
AACTGTTGTGGTTTAAAGTAGCCACTAGATGGCGCTTGATTTATGCGCTATGCAGTGAAATTCAGTAGACCACAGCATTGCATGCTGGGATAAGCACTGATGCTATCTCTGAAGCTAGTGAAAACAACGATACAGTTTCGAGCGAAGTAAACGGTTGAGTGCCAGAAAAAGGCTGAGAAAAAACGATTTATTCTTATGTTGTCAAGTGTTTTTTATGTTGAGAAGTTTTTGCCTGACTGTATTAAATAGGTTAAAACCCAGATTTCTAGCATGAAAACCAGTCAAAGTCCTTTCAGTTCCTAGTTTGGACTGAATAAAATAGGTTAAAACCCAGATTTCTAGCATTCAGGCCATTCAAAGTGCATTTATAACCAAGTTTTGACTGTATAAAATAGGTAAAAACCCAGATTTCTAGCATTGAGGCCAGTCAAAGTGCATTTAAAACCAAATTTGGACTTGATTTAATAGGTTAAACCCCAGATTTCTAGCATTAAAACCAGTCAAAGTACATTAAATTCCTAGTTAAGACTGTATAAAATAGGTGAAATCCCAGATTTCTAGCATAGAGGCCAGTCAAAGTACATTTTAAACCTAGTTAAGACTGTATAAAATAGGTGAAATCCCAGATTTCTAGCATTAAGGCCATTCAAAGTGCATTCAAAACCAAGTTTCCACCGAATAAAATAGGTAAAAACCCAGATTTCTAGCATTGAGGCCATTCAAAGTGCATTTATAACCAAGTTTTGACTGTATAAAATAGGTGAAATCCCAGATTTCTAGCATTGAGGCCAGTCAAAGTGCATTTATAACCAAGTTTAGATAAAATAAAACCAGTAAAAACCCAGATTTCTAGCATTGAGGCCAGTCAAAGCACATTCATTTTCTGGTTTAGACTGTTTAAAATAGGTTGGAACCAAGATTTCTAGCATTAAAACCAGTCAAAGTACATTTTAAACCTAGTTATGACTGTATAAAGTAGCTTAAAACTTAGATTTTCTAGCATTGAGGCATTTTCTGTAATTTAACTGTTGTGGTTCAAAGTAGCCACTAGATGGCGCTTGATTTATGCACTATGCAGTGAAATTCAGTAGACCTCAGCATTGCATGCTGGGATTAGCGCACTAATGCTATTTCTGAAGCTAGTGAAAACAACGATACAGTTTCGAGCGAAGTAAACGGTTGAGTGCCAGAAAAAAGGCTGAGAAAAAACGATTTATTTTTATTTTATCAAGAAATAAAACAAGTTTAAACCCAGATTTCTAGCATTAAGGCAAGTGAAAGCACATTCAGTACCTATTTAAGACAGTATAAAATGGGTTAAATCCCAGATTTCTAGCATTAAGGCAAGTCAAAGTGCATTTTAAACCCTGTTTAGACTGGATAAAAAAAGTTTACATCCAGATTTCTCACATTGAGGCCAGTCAAAGAATATTTATAACCAAGTTTTTGTAACCACCATTAAAGTACAGCTTTGGATTTAAAGATGTATCAAAACAATATATCAGGAACGTTTCTATTTGTGAGATTGTGAAAATTGCATTTTCTGTAATTTAACTGTTGTGGTTCAAAGTAGCCACTAGATGGCGCTTGATTTATGCACTATGCAGTGAAATCATGAGTGAAATTCAGTAGACCTCAGCATTGCATGCTGGGATTAGCGCACTGATGCTATCTCTAAAGTAAAAACAACGATACCGCCAAGTGCATAGTTAACGGTTGAGTGCCAGAAAAAAAGCCTGAGAAAAAACGATTTATTTTTATGTTGTCAAGTGTTTTTTATGTTAAGAAGTTTTTGCTTGACTGTATTAAATAGGTTATAACCCAGATTTCTATCATTAAAACCAGTCACAGTACATTTTAAACCTTGTTTAGATGAAATAAAACAAGTTAAAACCCAGATTTCCAGCATTGAGGCCAGTCAAAGTACATTTAAAACAAAGTTTAGATTAAATAAAACAAGTTAAAACCCAGATTTCGAGCACTGAGGCCAGTCAAAGCACATTCAGTACTTAGTTTAGACTGTATAAAATGGGTTAAATCCCAGATTTCTAGCATTCAGGCCATTCAAAGTGCATTTATAAGCAAGTTTAGACTGTATAAAATAGGTAAAAACCCAGATTTCTAGCATTGAGGCCAGTCAAAGTGCATTTAAAACCAAATTTGGACTTTATTGAATAGGTTAAACCCCAGATTTCTAGCATTAAAACCAGTCAAAGTACATTAAATTCCTAGTTTAGACTGTATAAAATAGGTGAAATCCCAGATTTCTAGCATAGAGGCCAGTCAAAGTACATCTTAAACCTAGTCAAGACTGTATAAAATAGGTGAAATCCCAGATTTCTAGCATTCAGGCCAGTCAAAGTGCATTCAAAACCAGGTTTCCACCGAATAAAATAGGTAAAAACCCAGATTTCTAGCATTGAGGCCATTCAAAGTGCATTTATAACCAAGTTTTGACTGTATTAAATCGGTGAAATCCCACATTTCTAGCATTGAGGCCAGTCAAAGTGCATTTATAACCAAGTTTAGACGACATAAAACCAGTTAATACCCAGATTTCTAGCATTGAGGCCCACCAAAGCACATTCAGTTTCTCGTTAAGACTATATAAAATAGGTTAGAACCAAGATTTCTATCATTAAAACCAGTCAAAGTACATTCATAACCAAGTTTAGACTGTATAAAGTCGCTTAAAACCCAGATTTCTTGCATTGAGGCCAGTCAAAGTGCATACAAAGTCAAGTTTAGTCTGTATAAAATGAGTTAAAACCCAGATTTCTAGCATTAAAACCAGTCAAAGTGCATTTTTAACCAAGTTTAAACTTTCAATTGGCTTTAAACCCAGATTTCTAGCATTGAGGCCAGTCAAAGTGCCTTCAGTTCCTAGTTTAGACTGTATAAAATGAGTTAAAACCCAGATTTCTAGCATTAAGGCCAGTCAAAGTACATTCAGTTCCTGGTTTAGACTGTATAAAGTCGCTTTAAACCCAGGTTTCTAGCGTTGAAACCAGTCAAAGAGCATTAATCACCAAGTTTAGACTATCAATTGGCTATAAACCCATATTTCTAGCATAGAGGCCAGTCAAAGTGCATTTAAAACCAAGTTTAGACTGTTTTAAAATAGGTTTAAACCCATATTTCTAACATTGAGGCCAGTCAAAGTGCATTCAAAACCAAGTTTAGACTGTTTTAAAATAGGTTTAAACCCATATTTCTAGCATAAAAACCAGTCAAAGTACATTTATAACCAAGTTTAGACTGTATAAAAAAGGTGAAATCCAAGATTTCTAGCATAGAGGCCAGTGAAAGTGCATTTATAACCACGTTTTGACTACCAATTGGCTTTAAACCCAGATTTCTAGCATTAAGGCCAGTCAAAGTGCATTCAAAACCAAGTTTAGACTGAATAAAATAGGCTTAAACCCAGATTTCTAGAATTGAGGCCATCCAGAGCACATTCAGTACCTAGTTTAGACTGTATAAAATGGGTTTAAACCCAGATTTCTAGCATTAAAACCAGTCAAAGTGCATTTCTAACCAAGTTTTGACTGTTTAATACAAGTTAAATCCCAGATTTCTAGCATTAAAACCAGTCAAAGTCCTTTCAGTTCCTAGTTTGGACTGAATAAAATAGGTTTAAACCCAGATTTCCAGCATCCAAAGTGCATTTATAAGTAAGTTTAGACTGTATAAAATAGGTAAAAGCCCAGATTTCTAGCATTGAGGCCAGTCAAAGTACATTTAAAACCAAATTTGGACTTAATTTAATAGGTAAAAACCCAGATTTCCTGCATTTAAACCAGTCAAAGTTCATTCAATTCCTAGTTTGCACTGTACAAAATAGGTGAAATCCCAGATTTCTAGCATTCAGGCCAGTCAAAGTGCATTTAAAACCAAATTTGGACTTTATTTAATAGGTGAAACCGCAGATTTCTAGCATTAAGGCCATTCAAAGTGCATTTATAAGCAAGTTTAGACTGTATAAAATAGGTAAAAACCCAGATTTCTAGCATTAAACCCATTCAAAGCGCATTTATAACCAAGTTGAGATGAAATAAAACGAGTTAAAACCCAGATTTCTAGCATTGAGGACAGTCAAAGTACATTTTAAACCTAGTTATGACTGTATAAAGTCGCTTAAAACCCAGATTTTCTAGCATTGAGGCATTTTCTGTTATTTAACTGTTGTGGTTCAAAGTAGCCACTAAATGGCGCTTGATTTATGCGCTATGCAGTGAAATTCAGTAGACCTCAGCATTGCATGCTGGGATTAGCACTGATGCTATCTCTGAAGCAAGTGAAAACAACGATACAGTTTCGAGCGAAGTAAACGGTTGAGTGCCAGAAAAAGGCTGAGAAAAAACGATTTATTCTTATGTTGTCAAGTGTTTTTTATGTTGAGAAGTTTTTGCTTGACTGTATTAAATAGGTTAAAACCCAGATTTCTAGCATTAAACCCATTCAAAGCGCATTTATAACCAAGTTGAGATGAAATAAAACTAGTTAAAACCCAGATTTCTAGCATTGAGGCCAGTCAAAGTACATTTTAAACCTAGTTATGACTGTATAAAGTCGCTTAAAACCCAGATTTTCTAGCATTGAGGCATTTTCTGTTATTTAACTGTTGTGGTTCAAAGTAGCCACTAAATGGCGCTTGATTTATGCGCTATGCAGTGAAATTCAGTAGACCTCAGCATTGCATGCTGGGATTAGCACTGATGCTATCTCTGAAGCTNCGCATTTATAACCAAGTTGAGATGAAATAAAACTAGTTAAAACCCAGATTTCTAGCATTGAGGCCAGTCAAAGTACATTTTAAACCTAGTTATGACTGTATAAAGTCGCTTAAAACCCAGATTTTCTAGCATTGAGGCATTTTCTGTTATTTAACTGTTGTGGTTCAAAGTAGCCACTAAATGGCGCTTGATTTATGCGCTATGCAGTGAAATTCAGTAGACCTCAGCATTGCATGCTGGGATTAGCACTGATGCTATCTCTGAAGCTAGTGAAAACAACGATACAGTTTCCAGCGAAGTAAACGGTTGAGTGCCAGAAAAAGGCTGAGAAAAAACGATTTATTCTTATGTTGTCAAGTGTTTTTTATGTTGAGAAGTTTTTGCTTGACTGTATAAAAGAGGTTAAAACCCAGGTTTCTAGTATTGAGGCCAGTCAAAGAACATTGAAAACCAAGTTTAGACTGTATAAAGTTGCTAAAACCCAGAATTCTAGCATTGACGCAAGCCCAAATACATATTTAATCAAGTTTAGACTGTATAAAATAAGTTTAATCCCAGATTTCTGGCATTAAAACCAGTCAAAGTACATTTAGTACCGAGTTTACACTGTATAAAATAAGTCAGAACCCAGATTTCCAGCATTGAGGCCAGTCACAGTGCATTTAAAACCAAGTTTAGACTGTATAAAATAAGTTAAAACCCAGATTTCTAGCATTGAGGCCAGTCAGAGTACATAAATAAGCAAGTTTAGACTGAATAAAATAGGTTTAAACCCAGATTTCTCGCAGTGAGGCCAGTCAAAGTACACTCAGTACCTAGTTTACACTGTATAAAATAAGTCAGAACCCAGATTTCCAGCATTGAGGCCAGTCACAGTGCATTTAAAACCATGGTTAGACTGTATAAAATAAGTTTAATCCCAGATTTCTGGCATTAAAACCAGTCAAAGTACATTCAGTACCTACTTTACACTGTATAAAATAAGTCAGAACCCAGATTTCCAGCATTGAGGCCAGTCAAAGTACATTTTAAACCTAGTTATGACTGTATAAAGTAGCTTAAAACCCAGACTTTCTAGCATTGAGGCATTTTCTGTAATTTAACTGTTGTGGTTCAAAGTAGCCACTAGATGGCGCTTGATTTATGCGCTATGCAGTGAAATTCAGTAGACCTCAGCATTGCATGCTGGGATTAGCACTGATGCTATCTCTGAAGCTAGTGAAAACAACGATACAGTTTCCAGCGAAGTAAACGGTGGAGTGCCAGAAAAAGGCTGAGAAAAAACGATTTATTCTTATGTTGTCAAGTGTTTTTTATGTTGAAAAGTTTTTGCTTGACTGTATTAAATAGGTTAAAACCCAGATTTCTAGCATTAAACCAAGTCAAAGTACATTCAATTCCTTGTTTAGACTGTATAAAACAGGTGAAATCCCAGATTTCAAGCATTCAGGCCATTCAAAGTGCATTTATAACCAAGTTTTGACTGTATGAAATAGGTGAAATCCCAGATTTCTAGCATTGAGGCCAGTCAAAGTGCATTTATAAGCAAGTTAAGACTGTATAAAATAGGTAAAAACCCAGATTTCTAGCATTAAACCCATTCAAAGTGCATTTATAACCAAGTTTAGATGACATAAAACCAGTTAATACCCAGATTTCTAGCACTGAGGCCAGTCAAAGCACATTCAGTTTCTCGTTAAGACTGTATGAAATAGGTTAGAACCAAGATTTCTATCATTAAAACCAGTCAAAGTGCATTTATAACCAAGTTTAGACTGTATAAAGTCGCTTAAAACCCAGATTTCTTGCATTGAGGCCAGTCAAAGTGCATACAAAATCAAGTTTAGACTGTATAAAATGAGTTAAAACTCAGATTTCTAGCATTAAAACCAGTCAAAGTGCATTTTAAACCAAGTTTAGACTTTCAATTGGCTTTAAACCCAGATTTCTAGCATTGAGGCCAGTCAAAGTGCCTTCAGTTCCTAGTTTAGACTGTATAAAATGAGTTAAAACCCAGATTTCTAGCATTAAGGCCAGTCAAAGTACATTCAGTTCCTAGTTTAGACTGTATAAAGTCGCTTTAAACCCAGGTTTCTAGCGTTGAAACCAGTCAAAGAGCATTTATCACCAAGTTTAGACTATCAATTGGCTTTAAACCCATAATTCCAGCATTGAGGCCAGTCAAAGTACATTCAGTTCCTAGTTCAGACTGTATAAAGTGGCTTTAAACCCAGATTTTTAGCAAAGACACCAGTCAACTTACATAAATAATCAAGTTTAGACTGTATAAAATAAGTTAAACCCCAGATTTCTAGCATTCAGGCCAGTCAAAGTGCATTCAGTTCCTAGTTCGGACTGTATAAAGTGGCTTTAAACCCAGATTTCGAGCATAGACGCCAGTCAACTTACATATATAATCAAGTTTTGACTGTATAAAAAAAGTTTAAACCCAGATTTCTAGTATTGAGGCCAGTCAAAGTACATATTAAACCTAGTTTAGATGAAATAAATCAAGTTAAAACCCAGATTTCTAGCATTGAGGCCAGTCAAAGTACATATTAAACCTAGTTTAGACTGTATAAAGTCGCTTTAAGCCCAGATTTTGGAGTATTAAGACCAGTCAAAGTACATTCAGAACCCTGCTATTCTTGTATTAGAAAGGTTTAAAACCAGATTTTAAGTCTAGACGATTTTGTTTAGACGATTAATTGGCTTTAAACCCAGATTTCTAGCATAGAGGCCAGTCAAAGTGCATTTAAAACCAAGTTTAGATGAAATAAAACAAGTTTAAACCCAGATTTGTAGCATTGATGCCAGTCAATGCACATTCAGTACCTTGTTTAGACTGTATTAATGGGTTAAATCCGAGATTTCTCTCTTGAAAACCAGTAAAAGTGCATTTCTAAGCAAATTTAGACTGTTTCATACAAGTTAAAACCCAGATTTCTAGCATTGAGGCCAGTCAAAGTGCATTTGTAGGCTAGTTTAGACTGTATAAAATAGGTTTAAACCCAGATTTCTAGAGTTGAGGCCATTCAAAGTGCATTTATAACCAAGTTTAGATGAAATAAAACAAGTTAAAACCCATAATTCTAGCATCGAGGCCAGTCAACATACATATATAATCAAGTTTAGACTGTAAAAAATAAGTTAAAATCCAGATTTCCAGCATTGAGGCCAGTCAAAGTGCATTCAGTTCCTAGTTCAGACTGTATAAAGTGGCTTTAAACCCAGATTTCAAGCATAGACGCCAGTCAACTTACATATATAATCAAGTTTTGACTGTATAAAAAAAGTTTAAACCCAGATTTCTAGTATTGAGGCCAGTCAAAGTGCATTCAAAACCAAGTGTAGATGAAATAAATCAAGTTAAAACCCAGATTTCTAGCATTCAGGCCAGTCAAAGTACAAATTAAACCTAGTTTAGACTGTATAAAGTCGCTTTAAGCCCAGATTTTGGAGTATTAAGACCAGTCAAAGTACATTCAGAACCCTGCTATTCTTGTATTAGAAAGGTTTAAAACCAGATTTCTAGGGTTCAGGCCTGTTGGTGTACATTTTTCACCAAGTTTAGTCTGTTTAAAATCGGATAAAACCCAGATTTCGAGCATTTAGGCCTGTCAAAGGACAAATATGAGAAAGTTTCGACTGAATAAAATGGGCTTAAACCAAGATTTCTAGCATTGAGGCCAGTCAAAGTGCATTTTTCACCAAGGATAGACTGTATAAAATAGGTTAAAACCCAGATTTCTAAAATTCAGGCCAGTCAAAGTACATTTATAAGCAAGTGTATACTGTATAAAATTGGTAAAAACCCAGATTTCAAGCATTCAGGCGAGTCAAAGTGCATTTTTCACCAGGTTCAGACTGTATAAAGTAGGCTAAAACCAAGATTTCCAGCCCTGAGGCCAATCAAACTAAATTTACAACCAAGTTTATACTGTATTAAAAAAGTTAAACCAATATTTCTAGGGTTCAGGCCTGTCAGTGTACATTTACAAACAAGTGTATACTGTATAAAATAGTAAAAATCCAGATTTCTAGCATTGAGGCCAAACAAAGTGCATTCAAAACCAAGTTCAGACTGTAGAAAACAAGTAAAACCACAGATTTCTGAGAATTCAGGCCAGTCAAAGTACATTTATAACCAAGTGTATACTGTATAAAAAAGGTTAAAACCCAAATTTCTCGCATTGAGGCCTGTCAACGTGCATTTCTCACCAGGTTTAGACTGTATACAATACGTTAAAACCCAGATTTCTAGAATTCAGGCCTGTCAAAGTTCATTTAAAACCAAGTTTAGACTGTATAAAATAAGTTAAAACCCAGATTTCTAGCATTGAGGCCAGTAAAAGTACATTCAGTAACTAGTTTAGACTGTATAAAATAGGTAAAAACCCAGATTTCTAGCATTAAACCCATTCAAAGCGCATTTATAACCAAGTTGAGATGAAATAAAACTAGTTAAAACCCAGATTTCTAGCATTGAGGCCAGTCAAAGTACATTTTAAACCTAGTTATGACTGTATAAAGTAGCTTAAAACCCAGATTTTCTAGCATTGAGGCATTTTCTGTTATTTAACTGTTGTGGTTCAAAGTAGCCACTAGATGGCGCTTGATTTATGCGCTATACAGTGAAATTCAGTAGACCTCAGCATTGCATGCTGGGATTAGCACTGATGCTATCTCTGAAGCTCGTGAAAACAATGAAACAGTTTCGAGCGAAGTAAACGGTTGAGTGCCAGAAAAAGGCTGAGAAAAAACGATTTCTTCTTATGTTGTCAAGTGTTTTTTATGTTGAGAAGTTTTTGCTTGACTGTACAAAAGAGGTTAAAACCCAGGTTTCTAGTATTGAGGCCAGTCAAAGAACATTGAAAACCAAGTTTAGACTGTATAAAGTTGCTAAAACCCAGAATTCTAGCATTGACGCCAGCCCACATACATATATAATCAAGTTTAGACTGTATAAAATAAGTATAATCCCAGATTTCTGGCATTAAAACCAAAGTACATTCAGTACCTAGTTTACACTGTATAAAATAAGTCAGAACCCAGATTTCCAGCATTGAGGCCAGTCACAGTGCATTTAAAAGCAAGTTTAGACTGTATAAAATAAGTTAAAACCCAGATTTCTAGCATTGAGGCCAGTCAGATTACATAAATAAGCAAGTTTAGACTGCATGAAAGAATTTTAAACCCAGATTTCTCACAGTGAGGCCAGTCAAAGTACACTCAGTACCTAGTTTACACTGTATAAAACAGGTTAAAATTCAGATTTCTAGCATTGAGGCCAGTCAAAGTGCATTTATAATCAAGTTTAGATGAAATAAAACAAGATAAAACCCAGATGTGTAGCATTAAAACCAGTCAAAGTTAATTTATAATCAAGTTTAGATGAAATAATACAAGATAAAACCCAGATGTGTAGCATTAAAACCAGTTAAAGTAAATTTATAATCAAGTTTAGATTGTATAAAACAAGTTTAAACCCAGATTTCTAGCATTGAGGCCAGTCAGAGTACATAAATAAGCAAGTTTAGATTGTATGAAATATGTAAAAACCAAGATTTCTAACATCCAGGCCAGTCAAAGTACATTCATAACCAAGTTTAGATTGTATAAAACCAGTTAAAATTCAGATTTCTAGCATTAAGGCCAGTCAAAGTGCATTTATAATCAAGTTTAGATTAAATAAAACAAGATAAAACCCAGATGTCTAGCATTCAGGCCAGTCAAAGTGTATCCATAACCAAGTTTAGATGAAATAAAACCAGTTAAAACCCAGATTTGTAGCATTAAGGCCCGTCAAAATACATTTATAAGCAAGGAAATACCGTATAAAATAAGTTAAAACCCAGATTTCTAGCATTAAGGGCAGTCAAATTTCATTCAGTTCCTAAATTAGACGGTATAAAATAGGTTTAAACACTGATTTCCAGCATTGAGGCCAGTCAAAATACATTTGTAAGCAAGTATACTGTATAAAATAGGTTAAATCCCAGATTTCTAGCATTGAGGCCAGTCAAAGAACATTTATAAGCAAATTTATACTGGACAAAATAAGTTAAAACCCAGATTTCTAGCATTGAGGCCAGTCAAAGTGCTTTTAAAAGCAAGTTTCGATTAAATTAAATAGACTAAAACCCAGATTTCTAGCATTCAGGCCAGTCAAAGTACATTAATATGCAAGTTTAGATTCAATAAAATAAACTAAAACACAGATTTCTAGCATTAAAACCAGTCAAAGTAAATTTATAATCAAGTTTAGATTGTATGAAATAAGTAAAAACCAAGATTTCTAACATCCAGGCCAGTCAAAGTACATTCATAATCAAGTTTAGACTGTATAAAATAAGTTAAAACCAAGATTTCTAGCATTGAGGCCAGTCAAAGTACATTCATAACCAAGTTAAGACTGTATAAAATAGGTTAAAACCCAGATTTCTAGTATTGAGGCCTGTCAAAGAACATTGAAAACCAAGTTTAGACTGTATTAAATAAGTTAAACCCAAATTTCTAGCATTGAGGCTAATCAAAGTGCATTTTAAACCAAGTTTAGACTGCACAAAATAGGTGAAAACCCAGATGTCTAGCATTAAAACCAGTCAAAGTACATTTATAAGCAAATTTAGACTGTATAAAATAAGTTAAAACCCAGATTTCTAGCATTGAGGCCAGTCAAAGTGCATTTAAAAGCAAGTTTCGATTAAATTAAATTAACTAAAACCCAGATTTCTAGCATTCAGGCCAGTCAAAGTACATTAATAAGCAAGTTTAGATTCAATAAATAAAGTAAAACACAGATTTCTAGCATTCAGGTCAGTCAAAGAACACTCATAACCAAGTTTAGATTGTATGAAATAAGTAAAAAACCAAGATTTCTAACATCCAGGCCAGTCAAAGTACATTCATAACCAAGTTAAGACTGTATAAAAAAAGTTAAAACCAAGATTTCTAGCATTGAGGCCAGTCAAAGTACATTCATAACCAAGTTAAGACTGTATCAGATAAGTTAAAACCCAGATTTCTAGCATTCAGGCCAGCCAAAGTACATTTATAAGCAAGTGTTTACTGTATAAAATAGGTTAAAACCCAGATTTCAAGGATTGAGGCCTGTCAAAGAACATTGAAAACCAAGTTTAGACTGTATAAGATAAGTTAAAACCCTTGTCCTGTTCAGCATCACGACAACAGAATTGTGGTCCGGCTGCCGTATTTTGCAGAACACATTTTACTTTGCCAAGAGGAGCTGTTTGTGTAAAACGCTCCCCTTGAGATTTAAATGATATTTTTATTAGTGTTTTGTAATTTATTTTTTCTGTACATTGCCAAGGTTAAAGGTTACTGCCTGAACGGACTAGGGTGAAAACAGATGAGGGATAGTGACAGAGGGAAAGAGCAGACAGAGAGGGAGAGATAAACAATAAAACCACAGAAGAGAACAACCGCAACAACTGGACGAGTGAACGCAGACAGGGGATCCAAAACCAGCAGCTGATCCTGCAAAAAAAAAAACAAGGGGAGAGAAAGAGAGACAGCAGACAAAAAAGAATGGAAGGACACACAGTATCCCGAGGTCTTTGACACAACAATCTCTAGGAGCACCTGTGGAGAGATGAACTGGAGAGATCATGAGAATCAATGAGCACAGCAATAACAATTATAAATCTATATGCACGGGAACACATGTATAAACACATACTTACCTACACAAGCAGCTGCATGGGTGTGAATGCAGATTATAAGAGTTGAGTTATGTTTGGTCTTGAGTGATCATGCCAGGGAGTGAACATGCAGGTGTAGCCCTGCTGCCTCCAAGGACCGGATACACACCTAGAGGGCCCCCAGCGCCGGGCAACCGGCAGCTATGACAGNCTGTGGAGAGATGAACTGGAGAGATCATGAGAATCAATGAGCACAGCAATAACAATTATAAATCTATATGCACGGGAACACATGTATACACACATACTTACCTACACAAGCAGCTGCATGGGTGTGAATGCAGATTATAAGAGTTGAGTTATGTTTGGTCAACTCACTAGTACGGTCCCTCACTTGTACGTCCACATCGGGACGACGGAGGTTCCTGGCCTATGTGTGGATCTCCCGGGGGTCGCGGCCCGTTGGCCGTCGATACTGTCTCGCGTCTCGGGTCGGTCTGGTAGGGCCTCTGTCGATGCGTGGTCGATTCCTCCTCCGAGTGAGAGGAGACAGGGGCAGGCGGGAGGCAGTCCCCAGGCTTTGCGGGGTAGGGGTCCCCGGCGGCCAGGGGCAGGGGCCCACCAGCCCCGCTAGACGCCGGGCCCCCGATTGCGTGTCGGGAGCAGGATTCGGGGCCCCTTGAGCCCAGTGGCCAGCCCCCGGCCCGAAGGGGGGGACAGGCCCAGCCCACGAGGGGACAGGACCCGCCCGGGCAGCCACCCACCCTGGGCCGGAGCCCGCCTCCAGCGTTCGCAGCCAGGCCCCAGAGACCATGGAGCCCCCCACTCCCCAGAACCCAACGCCCCCCGATCTTAACCCGCTGGGACCCCCCTCCCCTCCATACCTTACCCCACCAACCCTCCCAGGAACCCTAGTCCTCACCCCCCATAGTGTGGGCCAGGGGACAACTCAGCCAAAGACAATCACAGACAAGGACAACCACATCATTCAGTCCACACTGCTCATTCACCCAACAACACAACACTACAGTGACACAACAACAACATGACACTACTACACAACAACATGACGACACTACAACACAACAAAGCTACAACATGACAGCGACACCACAACAACATGACACAACAACACTTTACTCCCCCCCTCCCCTTATAGCGCCCATATGGATATATATTATATGTTATTATAAATTATATATTATATTATAATATATATGGATATATATTTTTAACTCTCCTCTCCTCAAGGTAGGGCAATGGACGCCCGGGGCGCCGCCGGACCCCAGCCAAATCACCTGCCCCGAACTCCGGCCAGCGGGGCCCGCCTACCCCCCCTGCCCCAGGGAGCAGCCAGGAAACAGGGGTGTGAGGAGGGCCCCCCCTATCCTACCTCCCCCGCTCCGTAGTGTGTAGATGGTTGTGTCCTAAAAGCAGTTAAAATGGTCAAAATTGAGGAGCAGACCGCCACGCAGCTCAGGGGGCGGAGCCTCCCAGATTATCGGCTGAGAGACCCCACCCACCATTTGCCACTTGGTCCACCCCCCAAGGCCCTGGGTGTATGTAGAGTGGTGTGGTTGGTATCATATAGTGTCGACTTAAGTGCAATTAAAACTGAGGAGCAAGTCATCCAAGGGTGCAGCGAAAGTGGTCCCTACGGTCCCTTCCGCTGCACCTGGTGAGCATGCCCCTCAAGACCCTAGGTGTGTGTGTGTGTCTGTATGGAGGAGCGGGGGAGTGAGGGCTTGGGGGCAAAGTAGGACCGGAGAGGAGAGACCTCCCCTCCGGAAGGCGAGCCGCCGTGGTGGCGGCATTAGGCACCCCAGTTCCCCAGGGTCCCCCCCAGGGCATAGAGGAACCGGGACCCGCCCAGAGCCCAGGGCCATAGTGGCCAGGGCCCCCAGCGCCCCAGATCGCCCCGCACCTCATGAGGAGAGGGGAGGGATATCCATAATAATAATGATAATGATAGTAGTAATAATAATAATAACAACAACAATAATAATAATAATAATACTATCAGTTATAGTAATAATAATAATAATAATAATAATAGCAGTTATTATTATAATGATAACAATATTAATAAAGGTAACAACAGTTATTAACAACATTAACAAAAAGACACATACACATACAGGCAAACCCACACAAACACGCACACCCACACACACATGTACCCACCACCAGTATAAGGGCTGAATTGTCCCCCACACCCGCTCTGACCACACCCACCCCACCCTGTCCCGCCCTACCCTACCCTGCCCCACTCTACCACACCCTGCCCCACCCTTACCCACCCCCTACTACCTCCTAGCCACCCCCTCCAGCCGGCCTGCCCTGGTATGTGAGCCCCATGGTCCCAAGAACACTGACTGGACACCAGAAGCATGCTCCGACCCACCCCTATGGGGGCGTGCCCAGGCAGGCCCCCGCACCCCCGAGGTCCAGGCCGTGCCCCCCCCCAAAGACGGAGGACACGCCCCAGGCACCGGGGCCCACGTCCCACCCCCGTCCACGTCGGAGTTGCCCAGCTATCCACCCCGGGGCTAGCAGCCCCCACCCCAGGCCCGCCGGCCGCCATTTCAAGGGTTAAAAAATATCAGATCTCACTGTAAGGGCCTTAGCAGCTTTATCATAAAGTAGCACAAAATAAACACCAAATGACTCAGTGTGAAATCCTCTCTCCACTACAAATGTGTCCTTTTTTATTTCTTTTAATTTAAACAATTAAAACTAACCCAGGAAGGTCAGAGGTCATGATAGTCTAGCAGTCTCTGCTTTAGTTTGAGAGCTTCACCACAAAATATACCTCAACAGCTAAGTGTGAAATTCCCTCTTCACTACAAATTTTGCTTTCTTTTTTTTTTATTTAATTTTTTTATTTTTTTTTATTTTTTGGAATTTAACCCCTGTGTGAAGCTGCACACAGCAGCTTCACCACAAAACACACCTCAAACCACTAAGCGGGGAGTCCCTTTTAACTAAATTGCTTTCTTTTTTTAATTCATTTTATTTTGTATTCTTATTTATTTGAATTTAAACCCCATGACAAGTAACCCAGGAAGGTCAGAGGTCAGCTTAAACAATTTTAAGATCTCTGATGAAAAAAAGGCAGATTCTCACATATCAACTTTTATACTGAAATCAGAGCCAGAGTTTTCTTATATTTAACTAAAATAAAATGGTCTCTGTTTCATTACAGTTGTTCTCCTAGTCTCTCTGTACGGATTCACTGGAAACTAAGTGAAACAAAAAGTCTCTTGTAGAAGCTCAATAGAGTACATTAGACCTAATCTAATGAAGCATTGTGTACTGAAAATGTTTTATCAGGTTCACTGAAACAGATAAAATGTACAAATTTTCGTTAGTTAAAGTAGTACAGAAAAAATATCCTGTTGAGTTGACAGCAGTGACTTACTTATTCAGAGAACAGTGAGCATATGTGCTGAAAATCTCAGCTTTGGTTAAACTGATCATGTTTGTAGGAGCCTCAAACACTGGTCAAGAATGACTTAAAAAATGTATTTCATGAACTAAATTAGACCAAATCTACAAGCTAAAACTCTGCTTAAGTTTGAGACTGTGGGACATTTATTTTGTACTTGTCTGATACTGCAAAAATAACAGTATTGTACAGTTTGAATGCTGAGTGAAAACCAATAAATGAAAATGATAAAAAAAATCCCTGTTTCTTAAGATTGTGTCTTTTTGTGAGATTGTTCCCTTAAGTATTGTTAATAACACTCAATAAATGGCCTATAATAACACATAAAAGTCATGGTTTAAAAGATTCCTGTCAAAAACACGTTGAGCCTCTCTACCACCGGGCTAAGCAAGTTTCCTTGGGGAAACCCTGTATACCTAATTTAATCTGATGTTGCTCACAGTGGCGCTTAGTGTGCTCAAATAACTTTTTTTGAAAAATGTTGTGTCAGGTACACTGAAACAGATACATTGTACAAATGTTACTCATGTTCAACTGTCATTTTCGACATTGTACCTCGACAGAGGGGGTGGGGGTGAGAGAGTGTGGAGACAGGGAGACAAAAGTGGACAGACTTACAGAGGTTATGTTTACGTTTAATGCAGCATTTCCCACAGGCTGCTTCCTCCCACACACCCCTGGCTCACTGTCTTCTGACTATCTGAGTAAAAAAATATTCAGTGAGCAGAAAGTAATTTAACATGCTTTGTTTTTCAGGTTGAAAACGTTGCCCGCTACCTCTACTATGCTGACCCACAGGCCCCATCCCTGGAGTTCGTCAGGAACAGGGAAAAGATAACACAGTACCTCCATGAGCTCTCTGAGGCAAGGCTGACAAAGCAAACTCGAAATAACTACCTCAAGAGCTTGAAAAGGTTGGTGCATTTGGTGTTTTTTTTTCATATAATGTCAACACTTGTGCAGAAAATAAACATAAATGGGCTTAAACACATATACTTAAGTACTTGTACTTCCTACAACAGATTCCTGGTGTACCACACGGTCAACACCAACCTGAGGCACGATGATCGGCAACTCTTTGAAGACTGCAAGCACTTCATTGATTTCCTTGGGTATCTGCAGAAAAGTTGCTCCGAGGAAGTGAGCAAAGAGATGACCCAAAGGAGGTAAGTGTAATTGTTCTCCCCCACCTAACTGGATTACAGTATACATATGTGAGCAATGTGGCATGTAGTGTTCTGATTTGTTGATAACACTTGATCTATTTTCTCATAGGCATAGCATGTTGACTGAGCAAGAACAGCTGACACCACATGACTGCTGGGCTGTGCTGAGGACTGCCAAGCAGGACTTTTTGGCAGTGACTGAAAAGGTCTTTACAGACAGAGACGCGACCCTGGAGACGGCTGAGTGCAGCTTGGTGGTGTACTACCTGGAGGCAGTGGTCATCCTGAGGCACCTCCAACGACCAGGCGTGGTGGAGCACATGACTGTGAGTGTTCTGATGCTCTTTTTGTCTTCATTGTTAGTAAATTTCACCAACATTTTTGCCATTCCCCATACTAATCAATGTGACGTCCTTGTTTTGTGCAGGTGCAGGAGTGGATGGTCCGACGGAGGGAGAGTTCAGGCTACACCATTATCGGTGTGAAAGAACACAAGACCGCCACACGGCAAGTTGCCATGTTTGCCCTGTCACAGGAGGAGGAGTTTGTAAGTTCATCAGATTTCCTCTGAGGATCTGTCAGAACCTGTTCAAAAGCAGATATTAATCTTTAGTCCTATGTTCCCTCTCCCAACAGTGGTTCGATTTGTACTTCACGAGAGTGCGGCCGCAACTCCTCAACTCCTCCAGGAAGCGCAAGCGGGAT
>RPOG01004814.1:0-39502 GCA_008086565.1 Thalassoma bifasciatum
AAGACTCGACAGTCCACACGCAAACAGACCTGGTGTGAGCATTAAGGAAAGTTGATGCATGAGATGGTTTAATGAGGGGAATAAAGTCGAGAGAAATGAAGTCTACAAAACAATAATGACTTCATTAATCAGAGCGTTTCCTGCACTGTTGGTGTTTTCCTCTCCTTATTCATCAGTGTCCTTACCCTCCTTTTCCTTCATGTATCTGTTTTATGTCTTATTTGCCTCTTTTCTCTAACCCTCCCTTTGTGCATCCTCCTCCCTGCAGCTCATAGCATCAAACGTGGAAGGGAAAAGCAGTCCAAGTGAAGTGTTGGTCTGCACCACCAACCCAGACAAACCAGGCCCTCCATCTACACCCTGCGTCACCTCTGCAACGCCCTACGGATTTACAGTCACATGGGGTAAAGACACGCACCTGCACCTGCACATGCACAGCACACTGACTCAAAGATGGAAAATATTCATGAAACACAGCTTTTAAGGTATAGGTGCACTGCTGGTGAAAATTGCACAAAAATTGAATCTCAGTTTTTCTTTAAATGAAGACTTTTGATTGATTAAATACTGCCCACTTGAGAAATAGCTTATCTTTTGAGGTTTAATGAGCGAAAGCAAAAGAATCAGTCTCGTAGAACGTCTGTGAGTTTAAGCCCTCACATCGACAATGTCAGGGTGAAATACTAAATATACTTTCATTTGTGCGTTTCAATCCATTAGTCATAACTCTGAAACCAAGAAAACCACGGCTTCACAATTCTTTGAATTAATGTTTGATTAATAGAGGTTGTGCCTAAAGTCAAATGACTCATTTAGCTACAGTACAAATTGTTTTTTCCATTAATAACAACAGTTAACCAGATTTCACAGCCCGGTGGATTACATTCTTATGACGTCATTGAGTGTTAAAAAAATTCAAGGTGCCGTGTGACCATCATATTCCTAAATAAACTAGAATTCCTTTTGAAACTAAAACAGGGTTCCTACACATCCTTAAAAAGTCTTAAGTTCATTAAAATGTTATAGTCTGGTCTTAAATTAACTGCTCAAAGATCTTATATTTGTCAGGGCAGGATTTGTAAATGTTTTATTGATTTTATTTTTTTTGGCGGGACTTTTTATGAAGACTGTCTTAAAAGCTGCTGATATAATTTATTTGCATCCTGGCTAGGCAGTCTATAACTATGGGTCACTGTTTGCACTTTTACATACAGATATTAACTAATTAGCGACTTTATGTTCAATAAACAGTCAAAAAGTAAACTTAAGTGAGTCTCATTAAATGACAGACGCTATGATTTGGTTGTAATAGAGCAGCACCCCCAAACTATTGACCATATTAATGTGTTTTTGGTCTTAAATTTCATTCAAAGTGGCATTAAAAAGGTCTGAAAAAGTCTTAAATTTGACCTACCAAAACCTGCAGGTACACTGGAAAAAGAAGTTATCAGCAAAGAAAGTTTAAAGAGTCTTTCAAATTAAATCAAAGTTTGTCTGCACAGCAACGAGATTAATCCACAGAGAACCAAAAAGGGAAAAACTATTCAAAACAGAATGAGTGATCAGCCAAGAAATCTCTGGTATACCAGGCACAAAAAACAGTAAAATTGGAGGCGATCTCACCAAATACAGGGACGAGTTAATGTCCGGATCAGCAGCGATGTAACTGATGTGACTGACTTAAGGTTGTTTTTTTTCTACAGTAGTTGGACTAAAAGAAAAAGGAAACTCTCATGCCTGATATTTGATGAGTTGCTGATCATTTCTTAGGGTTGACAAAGATGCAGAAGTACACGAGAACTCCTTCAGCTAAAATAATTTCATCCCACAGATCCTCCCCAGGACAACGGTGGCTCGGAGGCGCTCACGTACCTGCTGGAGATCTCTGAAGGATGCTCTGAAGGTAAATCTACCTCACTCTTCTCTCAGCTGTGCCAGGCTTCAAGCTGATCGTTGCTTTTTTTTTAAGTCCATCATTGTGTAGAAAAAAGCTCCAAATGTACGAACCGTCCTTTGTCCCTTGTGCATGTTCTCTCCGTCCATTTATTACCTCGCTTTATTCACCTCAGAAGAACAGCAGGCAGGAATTGCACTTTGTTTGTACCTATTTAGTTCACAGTTATCCCAGGAGACACCAGAGGTCCTTTGGTTTCTTTCAATCAGGACTAATTTACTGTGTCTATATTTATTTTAGACAAGTGTTGAATAAGGAAAAAAAAGATCAGAAGCTTCTTGATGGATTTTTTTTCATGCCGCTAAGCAACAAATGTCATTGCAAGTCCAGTAGATTAGTCTAATTAGGGATAAATAACACGAGTAGTTAATCACCTCTTAGCTTCATTATCTGAATCACTTTGAATTGTGATTTTGTGGATTACAAGGCAGTCTTAATATTCAATTTGTTTAACTAATCAACAAACTCAACGAAATCCTGGGCATTCCTAATAGAACCTTGAGTTTTAAATATATAGAGAATTGGGTTTTTATAAAACATTTTGTTGTAGTTGTTTTGTTGGGCTTTTTTTGTGGGGGTTTGACTTGATAAAGAAAACATGAACAAAGTCAACTCAGACGGTGCCGTCCACTTTAAAAACTAAACTGGTAACATTTTACAGGTCTGCAAATTGCATCATAGTTAGGTAATGATTAGACATTTTTTTCTAATTTCTTTGAATTTCTTCCTGAATTTGTGACAATTGGATGAAAATTAGCACTAGCTTCTTAAAATTATGTCCAATTTCAATTATAAGCAGGTCACAATTGGTAGGTTGGTGACAATTATTTATTTTAGATAAAATCACCATTCACAATAAAATCTTTGGAGAATTTTTCCAACATCAATGGATAAATCCAATTTCTTGGAAACATTTTGTGTAATATGAGGTTAGGTCCATAGTTTCCTAAGATAATAATCACCTTGGACATCTTATCTAAGTAAATGTATTCTTATTACCAATGTGAGGTTGATCATTAGCTTTTTTATTTTATATAGTTTTGCAGAGTTCTTCAGTACAGAGTTTGTTGATGATGCGCCTTTATAAGTAGGCCTGTAGTGTTTTACAATGAAATTTTGACATTATTTTAAAGTAGTTATGTACTGATTGTCACCCAATTGTAAAAAAAATCAGGATAAAAACAAACAAACAAAATAGAAACAAAAGTTTGTCTAATTATTACCTCACTGCGATGAACTTTGCAGACCTGTAAAGTAAAGTGTTACCACTAAAGCCTCTGTATCTGGGGTGTATGTGGCTGTAAGTTGATGTGCAGCACTGTTTTATGTGTGTTTGAGTTGATTTTTTAAGCAGAGCCTGAGCCGCTTAACATCTCTTATTGAGGAGGCTCCATTAACAACCTGCACAGGCACATGTTAACTGTCGACCTATCAGTGCAATGTATTTAAAGCAAAGTTCCCTTTCTATATGCAGCAACTCAAGGATGAAAAGTTATTAAAAGAATTTTTGTAACTCAATGGGCGTGGCCGTAAATGACCGCTAAAGTTGACGCTTTTTGCACATACTCAGTGTCACAGCCTGATTTCTGTCATGAAGTTATTGCTGTTATTCTTCCTCCGTTGGCTTTACCGTACATAATGTATGCCCTCCCCTCCTTGGTTTTTATCATGCACAAAGTGTGTTCTCTGTTTATGATCTGTACTTACGCTCATGTACTTAACGGTTGAGTCGCTGTGTTTTCCTCATGTGCAGCGAGTCAGTGGGAGGTAGCGTACAGCGGTCCAGCAACAGAATGTGTGTGCGAGCGGCTGACACCTGGGACTGTATATCGCCTGCGAGTGTGTAGCATCACCACCGGGGGACACAGCCCAGTAAGACACACACACACACACACACACACAACTATAGAGTTTCCTGAAATGACCCGAGAATTGAAGCTGCCAAGTGTTCAAACTGAGCATTGACTTTAGGTCTATATTGATTTCTTGTTTCTCCGCTTTTCCAGTGCACAGTTAGTGTCCCGGTTCGTACATTAAGTATCCCACCTGGGCCCTGCCAGCCGCCGAGGATTGTGGGTAAAGCCAAACACAAGGAAGTGCAGTTAGAATGGGGTGAGTGCAGACACACACGTACACGTCTATTTACCAGAATGTGTTGTTTAAAGTTAGACGACTGAATCTCCTTCAGCTTAATTTGTTTCCTTCCCAACACTAATGCAACCTCAGTCAACCATGTTTCAGCCTAAGTGAGGCCTGATTTGGCCCATTAAATGCTTCATATCTGCCTTAACTCTCCTAATGTCAGCCCATTATTGCAGATTAGCTCTGTTATCTGTTGGCAGGGAAAATCTCCCAGCCTGAAACGCAGAGGAAAGTCTAGATTTAAACAGTTTAAAACAGCTGGTGAGGGGCCTAATAAGCTCACATTCATGCAGCCCTGCTGCAATTACTGACTGCAGCTGAAGGTCAGACTTAATGTACTGGAGGGTTTCCCCCACCTCTCCTTCTTTTGGCACTTTAACCAACAAAGTGAAGCAGACAGTGAGGAAGAGCCGTGGTTTTTAATGTACCTGCTGAACTGAAGACGTCTTAACCTGAACATGTTTGTGCTGTCGTTTGTGTAACCCTGTGTCTCTTCACCACACATGCTTCAGATTAAACGTAATCCAATCACAGTTTGCTTATATTCTCTCTCTCTTTTTCTCGTTCCCTGCAGACCCCCCTGTCTCTGAAGGGGTGTGTGAGGAGTGTGTGTTTAGTCTGGAGATGAGTGAAGGGGACACGAAGCCAGCAGAGGTGTATCATGGCTCAGAGCTGCAATGCACTGTGGGTAGCCTGCTACCTGGTGCCACGTACAGCTTCAGACTGCGAGCTGCCAACGAGGCTGGGGTGAGAAATGTGCATGTGCATGAACATTGATTACTGTGTTTTTCGCAATATAAAGTGCATTAACCAAAACAAAACAGTCCGATAAGTCAAACTTTATTCAACTCATTGAATAACTTAATAACTTCAATAACTCTCAACATTTTTCAGTTTTAAACACATGAAATACAAAACAATACACCCACTTTTCATTCATCAATATTAAATTCTCTCGCAGCTGCTCTATTCCCATGCTCTGCTGTGTGTTTGATAGCCTTAAGCTTGAAATCTGCAAAACATTTTGACAGATTTTTAAGCGCTGGGTACCTCATAAAATTGGTTTGAGGTCAGTAAGCACAACCAGAATTGATTAACAAGACACAACAGATTATAAAGCGCACTGTTGTTTTTTGAGAAAATAAAATGATTTTAAGTGTGCCTTATAGTGCGAAAAACACAGTACAGAAAACCATCAACTCGTGGGCCAAGGAAAATACATCTGAGATCTAAAAGTAATTTCCACTTGTATTGAACAAGCAGGAAATTCTGTTTGTTATTATTCTACTTCGAGCATGAACCATATAACCTCCTGATGGGACTCGGCTCTCACAAAAACACCCTGTTATTTCTGATTTAAGTCTCGTCACACAAACCCACATAAAGAAAGACACAAAAGGCTGGTGCCCGTTAGGTAAGATTGTCCCAGACGGGCTAACAGCATCTAAGTTTGGCTGCAGAAGTGTTCAACAGCCTAAAGTGAACATTTGATTTGTTTGATGGAGTGAAGGAACAAACACAGCACAAACACTTATCAGGAAGAGTCTGAGCGTGAACCAGAAACAGCTCAGTCCAGACAAAAACACAGAGTAACCCAGTGTGATCCCTTGTTCTAAGTTTGGAATCTCTTCTTTCAGTTTGGAGCCTATTCAGAGCCAACGGAAGTGACGACTGCAGCGGGTCCTCCAGGCCAGTGCGGGGCGCCACTCATCACGCTCACCAGTAATACCTGCGTTACACTCAACTGGGAGGTGAGATCAGGACACATTTCCTGTGCTTCTTTTGAGTTTTAACAGGCACAAACTTCCACTTTTTTTGTGGATTTAGTTCATCCAAAAATCAAAAAAGAGGAGGAGAACTCAGGGTGGAGTCAGAGGTCTCT
The DNA here is from genome assembly GCA_008086565.1 of Thalassoma bifasciatum. Taxonomy (NCBI): domain Eukaryota; kingdom Metazoa; phylum Chordata; class Actinopteri; order Labriformes; family Labridae; genus Thalassoma; species Thalassoma bifasciatum. The sequence continues at coordinate 5,979 of RPOG01004814.1, forward strand.
GTAGGGATTATATTCCATGGTGACCATATTCTAAAAGCTCAAAAAGAAGACCCCCTACTCGGCCTCTTGATCCTGCAGAAATACCAAAAAACCTTAAAGACAACAAAGCAGCTTCCTAACCCAAACATTTATTTAAAACACTCCTTTTGTGTTTGAAGGGAACGTCTTATATGAGGCAAACTTAATGTATTTAAGCCCCTTTCTACCAGTTAAATTATTTTTTTAAAAAGGCTTTGTTGAGATTTCTTTTCTTTTTTATATGTATTAAGTCAAGTTTTGAGGGGAAAAGGCACAATTTTAACTTTTTCCACACAATTATGAATATAGACTCAAAGTTTGAGTTTCTAGCTAAAAATTTGGACTTTTATTCTTATAATATTAACTTTATCTCAAGATTTAATTTCATAAAACTCAGAAAATTGCTTTTTGAAATTTCATAACTGACTTTTTTGCCCAATATTTTGACTTTTTTCTCAAAATTCAATTAACTCAAAATTTTGACTGTTTATCTCATTGCTTTTACTTTTTAGCTCAAAATTTTGACTAAAATCTCTCAAAAATGTTTCCATTATCTCAAAATGTTGACTTCTAATTTCAAAATTTGGCTATAAATCTCGAAATTTGACTTCTTCTCTCAAAATTTTGACTTTTTAGTTTGGAGTTTTGACTGAAATCTCTCAAAAAAATGTTCATGATGTCAAAATGTTGACTTTTGTTCTCAAAATTTGGTTTTCAATCTCAAAACTTTGACTTTGTATCCAAGAATTTTGAATGAAATCTCTCAAAAATATTTCGTTTTTATCAAAAATTGACTTTTTATCTAAATATTTTGACTTTTCATTCCATAACTTTGACTTTTTTCCTTAAAATTGTGACTCTATGTCTCCAAATTTAACATTATATGTGCTAAAAAAAACTCTCATGACCACGAGGGAATGAGTGGTCATACCGTGTATTTGCAGTTCATTTGAAAAAGTGCATTTTCACTTCAGTGTTTTCTGTCAGAGAGGGCAGTGCACGCAGTGGGAGCTAACATGAACATTTTGGGGAGTTTTTTATTATTCCTCAGACATAATTTTACCACCAGCAAAGAGGACATGTCTGGGCAAAAGAGGACGTTTGGTCACTCTGTTGTACTCCCAGGAGCAGGAAAGTGTCAGGGACAGGATTGAGGCAACTTGCTGAACCTGCTGCAGAATCGATGGATGTTCTCCTTGTTTTCCTGAAGCTGAATGTGACTGTTTCTGTGCGTTACAGAGTCCTGAGGGTTCGGGTTCAGACATCTCGGAGTATCGTTTGGAGTGGGCGAGGGAAGAGGAGCCCATGGAGCTCATCTACTGTGGCTCTGCTACACAGTGTGAACTGTCCGACCTGACGCCTGCCACCGATTTCTGCTGCAGGCTACAGGTAAAGCACCGACAGAAACACTCTGCAGAGGCAAAAGGCACGGTGCATGACTGTAACTTCCAAATACTTAAACCGCCTACTACACCAACAGTTCCTACTACTTTAGCTGAAATTCAGTATGTGGGTCAATGACGTGACGTCCCTTTTTTTGTGTCCGAGTGCAATATTTCCTTCCATCATGAATTGAGTATTTCATCACATGTATTTCTTTATTCTATGAAAACTGTGTTATTTGAACACATCTTTAAACTATCAAAATATAACATGTTTTTTTGTGTTTTGGTTCCTCAAACCCCCAAAATGTCAGGTGGTGCAACCGTCCTGACAAGTATCCACAGTAATTAAACTCTAAAAATTGAATGTCAGTTATTGTTAATTGAAGTTAAAAATACAGTGGCATTATTTTATGCTTGAACCTTTTTAAATAAAACATTCTTTGCAAATAAAAATAATTTTAAAGCTGTTGAGAAATTAAAAAAACTTTTGTCCCGTAATTTTCACCTTGTCAAATGTCAGGGTGGTGCAACCGTAACATTAGACTTTTATTTTAAAGTGAAGAGAATAAAACAGGAAACAGGAAACTGCATCAGCCAGAGGAGCCCAAATGACATTTGTGACCAAGTGGAAAAGTTTGTAGATTTCTCTGAAATACTGATAAAAAAGGTTTTTTCACTTCATTGGTGACTGGAACAATTTCCATGTCAGGTGGAACAACCAATGTAATAATGTGAAATGTTATTTTAACATCAAATTATTTATCTTATTCACAAATAAAAGAAATGAAACACACAAAATGAAAATGTATGAGTCACTACAGACACTTGAGAGATACTTGCCAATAATTTCACACAGAAAAAATAACAGGAACATATAAATGTATTTTCATTTTTGGGTGCTCAAATTAAAAATGCTAAAAAATAATGAACCTAAAAACTTTGAGATGTTGGTAAACTACTAAAATTTGTTAGAAAACATAATTCTTCACTCAGAAATATGTTTTTATCCATTTTCAAAGAACTTTTTAAAAATACGTTTTTAGACCCTCTTTTTGTCATTGACCCATGTTGTAGTCAAGATGCGAAAACTTGCAACATCTGTAGTAAACTACAAGTTCCCGGATGTTTCTCCTGATCCGGGAAAATTTGTCAGTCTGCAACGGACCAGTCTACTTGGCATACGGTTTCCCACAATGCACGGCACACAACAACAACAAGAAAACAAAAACGTTAGACAGTCTGTGAGATAAAAGTGGAGTGACATGAAAGACACAGCGGTAAATCTGCTCACTTTATATCATAAAAGAGGTGTTTACTTCAGCGTAATTCATAAAAGCCTGTATAAATCACTAAATTACTTTGTTTTGGTTTTTTTAACTGACAGCCTATGTAGGTAATGCGGATGCAGTTTTTTCCATAAATTGTGAGAAAAAGTCAGTCGGTTCCAGATTTATTTTCAGTACACGATAACTTTTAGTGTAAGATTAGAAATTAAATATGGTGATTTTGCTGTAATAAACTTCTGTACCTTTACAAATTTCATAAAACCAGACTCTGAAATCTCTCCCTGAATTTGTTTCTTTCCTAAATAAATTTAAAATGTTCCTTGAACCACTAAAAATAATGAAAATATCAAAAAACATTCTCAAAAAAATGTACAACTAACTATTCCCTTCCCATGCTTACTTTTATTTATTTATTTTTCTATGTATTGTATTAACTTAATTGACTTATCTATTTTTTTTGCTCCTTTGACTTTACCCCTGATTGAAACAGTGACTTAATGACTTAAACTGACTATATTTATGATAAAGTTAAACACAAGAAAAAAATTAATGAGTTGCACTTTCTGGAACAGAAATCCAGAGTAGTATGCTCCTAATCAGGTCCAACAAAACAGTCATACTCGTAGGTAGTAGGCGGTTTGGAAAACAGCCAATGTTTTGAATTGTTCTTGCGGGTCCAGGCATCGACATAAAAATTAAATTTAAATTGGATCCACTCTGTCAGGACACAAATTCAGACAAATATGAAACATTTGCATTCTAATGTTGGCCGAGGGAGCGACAAACATTCACAGAAGCACAGACAGACAGAATTAATAATCATAAAGCTTTCACTGTCTATTTGTGTCCTAAATCTTAATGCGGAACATTCTTCTCTCATCGTCAAGCTCGCTCTATCTCATCTCCTCTCTCTCCTCATGAACCTTCAGAAGCCACAAATCCAATAACATCATGTTTTATGGCTGGCTTCTTTACGGCGCTCATTAATAGTTTGGAGGTCAGAAAGAGGTCGTCGTAGATGCTTTCCTGCACGTGTGTGGTCGTGTTCGTGCGTTATAACAAGAGGACAGATGAAGCTCTTAGAGGAACTCCAGAAAACGCCACACATGAAGCACGGAGAGCGTTGAACTCTGTGTGACTCTTACGTCTTGTACCTGTATGAAGAACTGCAGGCGCAGACACTTGTTTTATGAGGACACTTGAAAAAGACAGACCCTCATATAATTCATGGTTTCAAACCTCATTATAACAAATCAGAAGCAGAACTCAAGGATCATTTTTCTTCATAGACTCTCAAAGTTTAGAGAAAGTTTACAGCTAAGATGAATTATTAAATCCAGACTGCAAATCCTGCCTAAAGCTTTTTATTCTACAAAAAGTGGTCCCTGCTTTCTGAAAGTGATTAATATTTTTAGCTTTTTGAGCAGAATAATATGAAATAAAACTGTCATTGCAATAATGTCATCTTATCTCTTGTCATTGTTTAATAGAAATTAAGATTGTACCCAATAACGTATGTCAACCAAATAATTCAGTCATATAAAAACAATAACAATATTTGAGATGTGAGTTTCTTTTTCATTTTTTATTTTTGTTAAGATTTGTTTATTAATAAGACATAAACTTTCCAAGTGAATCCACCTTTAACAAGTATGAATGAAGTAAAAGTAAGGTAAAAAAAAAAAATTGTAATGATAATCATAAAAATCATAACAATAACAACAACAATGATAATAATATGATAGGAATATTTTTCATAAAAAATAGTATTAATAGCAATAATTGCATTGACTAATAATAATATTATTAATAATAAAAACAATAAAAATAGTATTATTGATAAAAATAAAGATAGTTATAATATGTTTGTCATAATAAAATGATAGTATTAGTGATATTATAGTGATAACAAGTTAAAATAATAGATGCTACAAAGACAATAAGAGAGCATAATGATAATTATAATAAAAGTGATGATAATAATAACAATAATAATTACAAACATTTTGTTATGTCAGATCAAAAGAGAGAGAGAAAAATAAATTATAACTATAATAATAATAAAAACAATAACAAAAATAGTATTAATAATGCAAATAAAGATAATTATAAGATGCTCATCATAATAAAATTATAATAATAGTAATGTTATAATGATAATAAGTTAAAATAATAAATGTTATAAAGATAATAAGAGAGCATAATGATAATTACAATAAAAGTGATAGTAACAATGATAATCACAAACATTTTGTGATGTGTCAGATCAAGAGAGAGAGAAAAATAAATAAATTCATGAATAAATTCATAAATAATTAGATAAGAGCACTCAAATCTGGCGTCTCCTCACTTGCGTTATCTTAACTTTGAACTTTTTTTGTTATTTTTTGATGAGATGTTGTTTTCTGTTTATTTTTATTTTGTGCAGCCCTTTGTGAGCTGGTTAGAAATGAGAAATAAAGACAAAGAAGCTTTGGTGCTACAGGTGTGGTGACCTAAAGTAAACACTTCACCGGACGCCTCGAGTTTCCTTAAAGTTTTTTAAAGTGGCGAGTTTGGTTCTGAAAAGCAGTTTTCTCAGATTGTGACCTTGTTTCTCCTTCAGTTTTTTTTTTTTTTTTTGTGAGGGTTGAAGTCGGCTATTACAGCTTCAATGTGATTTAATGGAGCTCAATCGATGGTACTTAAGGTGAATATGAATCCGTGCAGCAACAGAAGAGATGGACTCATGTTCTTTCATGGATAATTAAATTCATCTCCTCTGCTGTTTTTTTTAAGCCTTTTCCATTCTTCATGTCGTTTTCTTTAATGTACTCACTCTTGCTCTTCATCTGTCCCAACATCTCGAGTTGATTGATTTTACCCTTGTCTTTCTCAGGTTTTACAGCTGAACTCCGCTCTTTTCTGCTCTGTCCTTATTTTCCTCGCTCCGTCTCTAATCGCTGTGTTTTTTGCGTCTTCCTCAGGCTGTGAATCAAGCCGGCGCAGGTCCGTACAGCGAGCAGGTGAGTTTCCGGACCCCAGCGACGACCCCTGACCTGGTCTCCTCCCTCAACCTCCTGGATCTGCCGACCTCCTCAGAGTCGGGTCACTCTCCGTCGACCTGCCTCCTCCTGAAGTGGGACGAGCCAAACTGCAACGGTGCAGAGATCTCCTCCTACGTCATCACCGTGGATGAACAGACCATAACGGTGGAATCAGGGACGAGTCACCTGGTTACGGGCCTGCAGCCGGACAGCGAGTACAGGTACTGTGATGACGACTGTCCCCGCTTTCTACCTGCACATCAGGAAAATAAACAAGGGAGTTTTCAAGACAAATTGTTGAAAACTACCTTGGGAAGCAATAAAGATTATTTTTAGGTGGCAAAAGTGGTCAAAAGCAAAAAAATTTGACAAGAAAATTTGCAGAAAATATTCAGAAAGTAGCAAAAAAAATAGTCCAAAGAGGCAAAATGGGTGAAAAATTACCACAAGAAGAAGCTTCAGAAAAGAGTTTTAGGTGGCAAAAAAAGTCAAAAGCAAGACAATTTGACAAGAAAATTTGCAGAAAACTTTGAAATTGTAAGAAAATAGCAAAAAATGGCCCAAAAGAGTGAAAAATTGCCATATGAAGAAGCTATAAAAATGAGTTTTAAGTGGCAACAATGGTTAAAAAGCAAGAATATTTACAGAAAACTCAGTAAAGTGTCAGAAAGTATTAAAAAATTGTTCAAAAGAGTCAAAAAATGGGAAAAATTGGCATAAGAATGAGCTATAAATATGAGTTTTTTTAGTTGCAAAAATGGTGCAAAAGAGGCAAAAAGAGTTTAAAAAATTACCCTAAGAAAAAAGCTATTAACATGAGTTTTAAGTGCCAAAAATGGTCAAATGCAAGAAATATTGTCAAGAAAATTTGCAGAAAACTTTGAAAATTGTCAGAAAGTATCAAAAAATGGTCCAAAAAGAGGCAAAAAAGAATGAATAATGACCAAAATGAGCCAATAGCATCCTGTAGTAGCAAAAAAAAAAATTCAATGGTTGTTGTCATGTTGTGATTAATGTCAATGTTCGTTTCCGAAAGTGTGTTTGTTTAACAACACATAAGATTGGGAACCTAAAAATAATCGCACCATAAATTGCAATTCGATTATTTTTGCAAGTCAATCAGCAGGTTTAATTGTTAATCAGCCTGTGGAAAAAAAACTGTTCCTGTGTAGATCATTTTCAGACTTAGACTTTACTTTTTTAAAGCTCCTGTGAGAATCTTGTGGTTTGAAGTGATCCTTACACGTACGAGTGGACAAAGCAGTTGGATTGTTTGGGGGGGGGGGGGGGGTTCTCTTCCTGTCTATATACGCAGATTTTTTTTTCTTTTCTTTTGACAATCAAACATGGGCCACGTTGAGAATGGTCGCCATGGGAATTGTAAAAAAGGCTGTTTTTGCAGTGTGGCATAAGTCACTTAATCTGATACCTAACCAGAGGCAACTGTTTCTAACATCAGTTACCACAAAAAAGAAAGTGTTACTCTTTTTTATAACAAGACTTCTGTATCACTTTCAGTGTTTTACTAAATTACATAAAAAACCTACACAGGAGCTTTATGATTCCTGTTTCTTTTGTGGACTTTGTCGTCGTAGCAGGTGTTGTGGTGGTGAAAGCAGTGGAAGCAGCAGCAGCAGTGTTGGTTGTATAAATTATCATGTAATAGCTGGTAAAAGCCTTTCTGATGTTTATAGAGCAGCGGTGTGAGATGTTTGCGACACTATCAGCCAACAAATACGAGGTAATGAAATTCAGACGCCACTTTTGTTGTGGCTCTGTAAGCAATTCTGGGTTAACATAAGTATATGTGTGTGTGTGTGTTCGATGGTGTGTGTGTGTACATTTAGCTGAGTGTGTGGTGAGTTCTTTGAATCGAGGGGGGAGTTTATCCTGGGTGAGGTTTGTTGAAGCGGTATGAGCGATCACACGTCTTTGTTATCATTCTGAGGCTGTTTTTGTAGCCATGTCACAGCGCTCCCTTACATAACGGCAGCAACAGAGGCAGAGCACTTCGCGTCTGTGTGTGTGTGTGTGTGTGTGTGTGTGTTGACCTCCAGCAGTGAGAGTTGTGTGTCCGTGTGCCAATGATGGTAATTCTGCTTATTTACAGCACTTGGGTATTTCAAATGTTATTCATCTCTTATTTTCCCAGCAGATGTTTGTTCAGTCAGGAGGCTGTTTGTGCTTCAGTGAAGGTGTCAGACTGTCTTTGTGTTTGTGTTACCAAAGGGAAATTAGTTTTTTTTTCTTATAATAGTTGTCTGATTTAGCAAATATGCTTCTTTGATGATTAAAAAAATGAGTTTTTTTAATAAACTGCTTACTCACCACACTCAAAGCCCAGTGACCTTAAAATAATTAACCCTCTGATGCATGAATTATGAAAGTCAGTGTCAGGATTTTTCCCTTGAGCATTTTTTTCGCAAATATTTGTAACTAAGCATTAAACATAAAACAGTGTGAACTTAAAGTAAATATGACTTTTTTTCTTTAACTTCTTTTTTTTGGTTATTTCATGAATAATTTTTTTAATGCTATGTGAAACTTTTTAACTCATCCATTTTAACACTGAATAATTTATAGTTTGTAAGCTTTTTCACCCTCAAATGCTTGTCTATAATATTTTTAAAAATCTATATACATTTGGAACAAAAACTGAAAACATGTTTTCAGGCCCTAAGAAGAATAAAAATATCCTGACACAGGCTGATATGAATTTCCACCACATGAACCATTGAATTTAGGAGTAAATAACTTTGAAATAGGTGTCCACTGTAGTGACCACTATGCACCACAGGGTTAAAAACTGGGCTGGTGTTTGACTTTGCAGTCAGACTTGATGAAAAAAATTAATCTTATTGATCAGGGGCTATGTAACTAATTAATCTCAATTAATCGCATATCAATATTTGACCCAAGAACAGTGAGAATCATTTTTTAAAAATGGATACAATTTATTGGACTGCCTCCTTCCCACAGCTTGCTGGGTACATCGGGCCTAGCACCAGTTAGCATCAACATGCTATGGGCTGCCAATAGATGAGCTTGTGTGTAAATAATGTATCCACGGTTACAGACACAACAACAAAAATGGTAAAATCAATGGTACAGATAAACCTAATATAGTGTCCATGGCCAACAAATGAGCCGTAAAAAGTAATAACAGGCTCCAAATACAAAGATAACTAATAATAGAACTAAAAAGAGAAGGAAAAGGAGGAACAGAGAGAGAGCTGCTGCAACAAAACTTTAAAAAAAGAAAAATTGTGCCCAAATTTTAATATTAAGTGAGTAAAAGAGAGGCTAACATCAGTCTTTGAGGAAAATAAAGCACATACGTTGATGTAGGTGCAGGAGTATTACCACTTTAATTAATTGGCTGTCCATATATCGCAGCAGGAGTTATGTTGATCCACCTCTGGTAATCCACCATTTAATCAGTTTTTCTTCACTTATGATAAAAACTGCACCTGCTCCAATTGTTTATATGCAGATCATTACATAATAAATGTAATCGCTCATCATCTAAAGCGTGGCTGTGGAACTCTCAGTTCTTTTCCAGCATCTCTCTATATAATTTGATCCATCTGCTTCATTATCCAGCGGATGGACAAATGCCGCCCTTTCTCTTCAGTCTTCGTCCAGCTTCATGAACTACAGCGAAAGGTTACAGTTCCAAAGAATCAGGTTTTAAATGTCAGACGGGTGATGCTCTGGAGCTGAGGGCTGCAGATGAGGATGCTAATCAGGTGTTCAGACACAGACGGACAGAAAAGGTTGTGAGGAGCAGGTAGATTCCTAGTAGAGGGCAACAGGGGGGAAATAAATCAATTTCCCTAAGTTTTTCTGTGATTAGCAGCAGATCTCTGTGTCCGTGAGAGTTTACACTTCAGTAGCAGGAGGGATTTATTTCTTAGAATGGGCTAAAGAAGAAGGAAATGCTTTTCGTAACGTTGTAAAACATAAACAGCACTTTGCTCAGGAAAAAGTGGACCAGTCTTTCTGACACAATTACGTCTTATATCCTGGAGAGTGTACTGAAGTGTAATACGCGGCGGAGGGGAAATAGAGGATTACAGAAGCACTCAGGGTCAGAGATGATATAGATGAGCAGCCTTTCCACTGAAAACGACTCAACCATTAGACAAACAGGTCTGAGAACATGTAAGATCATACAACATCCTTTACGTTCATGTTCCTATAGGTCCTGACAAAGAAGCTTAATATCCTGTACATTTATTTAAAGGACTTCCTTTTTGTTTGAAGAGAACATTGTCTATAACGGGCACATACTTTATTAATGGGAGACAGTTTCCTCCAGTTAAAAGTTTAAAATGTATCTCAAAGATTCAATTTTTTTTCAACATTTTGACTTTTTTAATCTAAAAGTTTGACTCAATTCTGACAGAATTTTGACTCTTTTTTTTCCTGAAATTTGACTTTTTGTCTTAGGTGATGACTATCTAACAATTTTGATTTTTATCTTGAAACTACAACTCAATACCTCGGTATGCATACTTTTCCTTATAATTTTTGACTTTTCATCTTGAATTTGGACTCATTATCCCAGAATTTTGTCTTTTATTGTCAGAATTTTTTTATTTCTTACAAATCTAGACACTCTTTATTTGACTTTGATTTCCAAATTTTGAATTCTTTTCCCAGTTATCCCAAAATGTTTACCTGTTATTTCACAATTTTTATTTTTTGTCCTCTAATTTTGACTTTTCATCTTAAATTTGGACTTATTATCCCAGAATTTTACTTTTTATGTCAGAATTTTGACATTTTGACTTCAAATTTGACTTTGATTTCCAAATTTTGACTTCATGTCCCAAAACTTTGACTTTCTATTACAGAATTTCAACCAGTTATCCCAAAATGCTTACTTTTTATTTCAGAATTTTTACTTTTTTCCTCTAATTTTGACTTTTTCCTTCCAAATTTTTGACTAATCATCTTAGAATTTGGGCTTATAATGTCAGAATTTTGACTTTTAATGTCAGAATTTTAACTTTTTATGTCAGAATTTTGACTTCTTCCACAAATGTTAACTCTCTATTTGACTTTTGTTTCCAAATTTTGACTTCATATCACAAAATTTTTTCTTTCCGTCCTCTTATTTTGACTTCTTCTTTCAAAATTTTAATTTATCATCTCAAAATATGGACTTATAATCTCACAACTTTGACTTTCTAAATCGGAAATTTAACACTTCTTTCAAAAATGTTAACTTTCTATTCGACTTTGATTTTTCAAATTTGACTTCATATCCAGAAATTTTGACTTTCTATTTCAGAGTTTCAACTAGTTATCCCAAAATGTTTACTTTTAATCTCAACATTTTTACCTTTTGTCCTCTAATTTTGACTGTTTCTTCCAAAATTTTGGCTAATGTTCTTAAAATTTGGATTTATAATCTCAGAAATTTGACTTTTAATGTCAGAATTTTAACACTTAATATCAGAATTTTGACTTCTTCTACAAATGTTAACTCTCTATTTGACTTTTGTTTCCAAATTTTGACTTCATATCACAAATTTTTTCTTTCCGTCCTCTTATTTTGACTTTTTCTTTCAAAAATTTGATTTATCATCTTAAAATATGGACTTTAAATCTCACAAATTTGACTTTCTATATCGGAAATTTAACACTTAATGTCAGAATTTTGACTTCTTCCAAAAATGTTAACTTTCTATTCGACTTTGATTTCCAAATTTGACTTCATATCCAGAAATTTTGACTTTCTATTTCAGAGTTTCAACTAGTTATCCCAAAATGTGTACTTTTAATCTCAACATTTTTACCTTTTGTCCTCTCAATTTGACTTTTTCTTCCAAAATTTTGACTTATCATCTTTAAATATGGACTTATAATCTCAGAAATTTGACTTTTAGTCAGAATTTTAACTAATATCAGAATTTTGACTTTTTCTACAAATGTTAACTCTCTATTTGACTTTTGTTTCCAAATTTTGACTTCATATCCAGAAATTTTGACTTTCTATTTCAGAGTTTCAACCAGTTATCCCAAAATGTGTACTTTTAATCTCAACATTTTTACCTTTTGTCCTCTCATTTTGACTTTTTCTTCCAAAATTTTGACTTATCATCTTTAAATAAGGACTTATAATCTCAGAAATTTGACTTTTAATGTCAGAATTTTAACACTTAATGTCAGAATTTTGACTTCTTCTACAAATGTTAACTCTCTATTTGACTTTGATTTCAAAATTTTGACTTCATATCCAGAAATTTTGACTTTTTGTCCTCTTATTTTGACTTTTTCTTCCAAAATCTTGACTTATCATCATAAACTTGGACTTATAATCCCAGAATTTTCAGCTTGTTCCCATAATTTTGATCTTTTTTATCTGTTTCTGCATGCCCAACATCATGACAGTTTGATGCATCAGAATAACATCAGTAGCTCAGTGCAGCGCTTTATTTTGAATATCAGTGGTCGATGGAACAAGCTGAGAAAAACCCAGAAATTTCAGGGAAATTTATAAAATCCCCCCAGACCTAATTTTACCACCTAAAAAGAGGACACGTCTCAACAAAAAATGACGAATCAGCACGCCTTAAAAAAATTCTGTGACGTTTCGTGTGACGTTCTCTAACACATGAATTTCCTCCTCTTTCTCTCTGTTGCCAACAGTGTACAGATCCAAGCGGTGAATGCAATCGGCTCCAGTCCCACGAGTCCGCCCCTGCTGGCGAGGACACGCCCCCTCCCTCCAGCCCCGCCCCCCCTGGAATGCTCGGCGGCCGGACCTCAGAGCCTGAAGCTGAAATGGGGCGAAAATGCCAGCAACATGCACACGCGCGCTCTCCTCGCTGATGACATCGTTTACACACTACAGATGGAGGACAAGAATCACAGGTGGCGTAAAGTCTGAGTCCAGAGAAAATTACTGGATATTTGAATTTGTTTATCCATCCGTCTTTTTTCTTCTGAAGTCTCGAATCAACACAAACTGAGATCAGTGTTTTATCCACATCTGTAAAAAGAAACTACTTGATGCTTAAATCACCCCACACACCTTCAGTCTCAGACTCTTTCACCCTCTGCTCCTCAGCTCAGCAAATACGGCCCCAGATGGTCAACACCGCATAAAACACACACACACACACACCCACTGGGAGTTTTTTTTCTGTGAATGCAGTAACCAGATGTTCCAGCGAGCAGTCACGTAGAGGGCATCTGGAGCCAGTCGGTGTACGGAGTCTGATAATCAACCTGTCGTTTCACTGACAGGTCAGACGGGAGTGACCAGGAGGAAAACAAGGATATGTAGAATCAGTGAAGGAGGAGGAGGTGAAGGGTGGAGGTGACAGAGGACAGGGCGATAAAACGATAATGATATATATCGTGAGAGACACATGATCAATATCAATAGAGAAAACATTGATCTGATCCAGAACCACACCTCTGCAACCTCTGGCACTTTTAAAAACTTTAGCTTTGATCTTTTATTGAAACATTCATAAAGCCAGGATCCTTTTTGCTTCACCCGAAGATTATTATCGGTGCGATTGACACACGTGCATAAAACTTGCTGCTCTTCAAAAATGATACTATCGTCATTTTTTGCTTTAGAAAATTTAAAATACACATCAGAATTTCTCAGAACACTTATATTCTACTTAAGAAAACCTCTTTTTGGTGCTTTAGATGGATCATGAATCATGATTGTAAGTATTAGCTGCAGGGAAGGAGACAGTCGCTGATGGGCGATCGACATTGATTCAATCTGGAGAGAGAGAGAGCGGCACACTGTATGGACATGAACGCTTCAGAAGTTGTTTGGCTTTAACCTGGAGAAAAGTTGACCCCCGTCTTTCACTGTAACTCAGTTTATTTTGGCGACTGAACCCTCCTTTCAACGAGCAAAGCAACATAACGAACCTGTGACAAGCAGGGGCGTGTCCAGACGTTTTAGACTGGGGTGCCCCGGCCCATTTATGCAGGGGTGGGCATGACTAATGTGAGACCACACTCAATAAATAGAATTTATATCAACTTTTTAATGTGTTATAAATACAGAATTACATGCTACAGCTTAAACAAAGAATAATAAAAAGAATAATAATACTCATTTTTTCGACCAATGTTGCCAAGCACTTGTCAGAACAGATGAATAAATGTTGAACGTTTTAATATTTAGTCATCCCACCATTACTGTAGTGTAAGTTATTGTTTATTTGGGGAATGATTTATGTCTACATGTGAGCAGTCGCTTCACATAGTAATACTACTATGAATAAATATAAAACACTTATAATGTGATTTAGTTTTCAGCCATATTGTCCAGCTCTAACAGGGAGGTATAGGGAAAATATGAAGCAAGAAAGAAAGAGAGATCAGAATCAGAATTACTTTATTAATCTCGGGGAAATTTGGTGTTGCCAGATGCTCATCACATGGTGCAAGAGTAGAAAAAATTATTAGGGATAAGAAGAGAAGGGCAATTAAATTTACAATAAATTAAACAAGATAGAATAAGAAATAAGATACAATATAAAAAAAATAGAAAAATAGAATAAAATACTACAACAAGTGTGCAATGGGTACAATAAACAAGAAATAAGCAATAAAATTTTAACAAGTGCAAAAAATAGATATGTGCAAGATAAGAAATGAGAGGGGTTATTTACATTGTGGTTTGACAAAACAAGTTTCTTTTTCGCATATTGCACTTTTTGGAACTAAATGAATGCAAACATGTATTGTACATTGGAAAACATTTTTTGCACATTTTAGATTTATGCAAGTTGAAATAAGTAAGAGATGAACAAATCTAAAAACAGCAGTGAGCCTCATTTATCATTCCACCTGTTGGACACTCAGCTTGGCGCTGTGTCATTTGTTTGAATTAAAGCTTGGCTGGCATCACGCTGGCTCTCGTACCCCGGCACCGCTGGAATGGCTCGGAGAGCAGCGGGCGACAGATGGAGTCCCATCCTGCAGGCTGTGATCTGTTAACCTCTCAGACAAACACACACTATCGAACACACACACAAACCCAGAGGCAGAATAAAACACTCTTCTCTCTGCCAGAGGAAACAGCTTTCACAGTTTAGAGAGTTTAATTTACTCTTTAGGTTTGGAAACGGTCATTTAATACGACCGTGCGTCTGTGTTTGACTTTACTTACTGTGAAACTTGGGAAATGCATGGCACTAAAGCAGAACCAAAAAATATCATAAAATACAATGAAATTACACAATGAACATGTTCAGGCCAAAATCAATTAATAGAAGGGGATTTTTCTTTTTCCACAAAGGTGACACAAAGTGAAAATGTAGCTTTATTACACACGTTTTATTTCACATGTCCAGTCTCTCACAAACAGGAATTAGGGAAACTAATGTTTTGTTCAGTTTTGGCCTAATATAAGAACAACAAGTGTGTTATTTTTTTTTCGATTTGACTTTTTCCCAAATTTCATGTATTTGATCTCATAATTTTGACTTTGATATCAGACGATGACCTTAATCTCAGATTCTGTCTTTCATCCCAGAAATCTTTAATGTCAGCAATCTGAACTTTATATCTTGTAGTGACTTTGATCTCAAAATTCTACTCTAGAGATTTTATCTTTAACCTCAGATTTCCTGATTTTGATTTAAAAAATCTGTTTTTTAATACTAAACTCCTGACTGTAATCTGAGGTTCTGTCCTTAATCTGAGATATTTTACTTTGAATTCAGAATTCTATTTATAATCTCAAAATTCTAATTTAATCTCAGACTCTTACTTTAGTTTCACACTTCTGACATTAATCATAGAATTGTGTCTTTAATCTCAGAGTTCAAATTAAATCTCTGAATTATTTTTTTCTCAGATCCTTACTTGAATGTCACACTTCTGATTTTATTTCTAGAGTTTCTTTTAAGAATTCCAGAATATCATATTCAATCAGTGAGTCCTGGCTTTAATCTCAGATTCTCACTTTGATGTCAGAATTCTGACTTGAGTATCATATTTCAGTTTTTTATCTCAGACTTCTGACTTTAACCAAATATTGGAATCCCATATTCTGTCCCAAAATTCTTTTTAATCTTAAATCTCTTACTGCAATCTCCATTTTTTTACATTTCAATTTTGGCCATAATCATCTTCTACTGGGGAAGTTATTTACAGCTGGACATAATCTGAAGTTTTTCAATTTATTCCCCAAATCCACAGTAATAAGAACAGTTTGTGGAACATTCTTCAAAATTTACCAATTTGACCTCATGTGTTAACAAAAATGTAATTAATGCACCGCGTTTTCTTCTGCATTTGAGTTACTTTTGTTTTTGAATTCAAAGAGAAGCATGCCACGTTGAATCCAACCAACCTTGATGGTGCACCTTTCAGTCATCTCAGAAGGGGTGATACAGAAATTATATAAAGGGAGTAAAGCAACTTTTCAAATTATATGAGACATTTTTCTTATTTATTTTGAAAAAAAATATTATTTGAAGGTACCAAGGTTGAGGGTAAAAGCTCTTCATGACTCAACGTTACAGATTAATGCCAGCAAAAGCTTTTTAATACAGGAATGTAACCTACAAAACTTACATAATGTCGTCATATATATATATATATTTGTTTTAAATCTCTTTTAATGAAATACAAACAGATAGTAAACAGGATTCACATGAAACACAGTCCCTGACTTCAAGTTGTGTTATAAATGAGCACCAAATGCAGCTAGCAATCCCGTCCACATAGATAAAATGGGACAGATGCACAGAAGAAAGAAATTACATGTAAACACATGTAGCACGTAGCTGCACATGGTAAACAGATGAGGCACTGACATAAAGGATCAGCCTGTGTTGCTGTTTTACCTTTTTACATTAATGATAATGAGAATGATACAATGAGCAAAAGGTAGGAATAAGCAAGAAAAATGTAATGTCGTCATATTTTTAAGTTGAAGAAAATAACGTTTAATAGAAGCGATTTTTCAGAGTTTCCAAGGTAGATCTTAAAAAAACACACACACTCAAGGACATTTTCAGATGTGATCAGCTGGTAAAGACGCCCACACAATCACTGTACACTCAAAACATTTCTCTCTCTCTCCTCTCGAAGCAAACGTCCATTACCTCTGTAATGAAGTGGATGGTTTGATAATGACTCATGTGATTCCACTAAGCAGCCTGTGCTTTAGGTTTCATTACCTGCAGTCACTGCTGCTTATGAAAAAACATTTAAGTTACTGAAAGACATTTGCACTGATAAGAGGTCGGAAGACTGGTGCATCCTTTGTGTTTGTTTACCAGCAGATAAAAGGACTTACAATTATTCAACCTGTTTGCTCTGGCGTCACACTTTATTAGAGTAAAGGATTTCTTCTTATTAAGTTTATTGCCCTGGTAACCAGACGCTTTTACCAGATCTGGAGGGCAAACAAAAAACAGAAAGCGTATTGAATGTCCATGAATATTCCGCTTGGTAAACAAATAAATTAGATATCCAGCTGCAAATATGATTCTGAATGTGCCAATAAATGACATTAGGGTCATTTTTTAAGCCAAACAGCATTAACGTCTATTCGTGTATTTGACTTTGGCTGTTTTCCCTGCTTGTCCTTCTTTGTCTCATGTGTTTTATTTCAAACAGGTAGCGTCGCCATCTAATGAGGAAAATGTGCCACTCTTTCCTAAATTCTTTGTTTTCCTCTTGTTCGCACTGACACCTCTTTGTGGGGCTGTGAACGATAAAATCTCTGATTTCGAAGGTTAATGAAAACACATTCTGAAAGTCATCTCATGGGGGGGGGGGCGTTGTTGTTTTTTGTTTTTATTTTTTTTATTTTTTTTTATTATTTAGAACATTTCACAATATACAAACTCTCAATGAGGATAGTAAAAGCAAGGTACTTTCTGTTCCACAACATAACAAAATAAAACAAAATTAAATTTAAAAAAAGAACATAACAATCTGAAGATAGAGGGTTACATAATTATAAAGGCATCCATAAATAGAGAAATCAAGCAGAGTGGAGACAAAACAAGGTGCAGTGTAAAAACTTAAGGAATGATAACAAAATTTAAGTACTCTAAAATTCTAATTTCATCTCATGGTTATCGCCATAACAATAACAATGAAATATTTCAAACAGAACACACTGCCTCAAGTGTTTTGGAGGGGTATTGCATCTTTTAAGTCTACTTTTGCTGTTAATTAGCGTTAATGTTAAGAGCTTTCAGCCCTTTCTGAAAAAAGTTTGGACACCCCTGACTTAGATGTTTTCACCCTCAGCTATTTTTTGACTTGTTGATCTCCATACGTGCTGACTAGTTGTTTCATCTCTATAAACCTTAACTTAGTTTTTTTCTTTTTCACCTATTTCTCTCCATCAAGCTGTGTGAGCTTCCTCGTTACGGTTTCTGCTCTTTTCTTCTTCTTTTTTTTTTTACCCAAAATACCTCCTGGTAGTGATGGAAGTGTAGGGGAGTCATGGCAACCTGGGAAATGCAGTGCAAAACACCTTCTTATGTAATGGTTTTATAAATGGGATGCAGGTGGAAGAGACTGAAGGCAAAGCTGTTGTGTTTCAAAACAATAATCATCAACATCAACATCAACACACCCACCGCTGTCTGTGTTTACTCATACATCAATCTCCAACCCTTTTTATGTCATCCTTTTAAATTCACTCAATCCTCCTTTTTATCCTACATTTGTGGCTCAGCTCACCCATATGTCTCTCACTCCTTCATCCACCTTTTTCTCTATTTTTCCTGTATGTTAACTCATTAGTTCTTCCAAGAAGTCGGCCAATCAACAAGCCCAGCCTGCAAACAACCGACTCACCCACTTTGAAAACAGCCTGTGCTTCCCTCTTTGTCTGATTTCACCATATCAATACGAAACCATGCACGAGGCTTTAGCAAGCTATATAAACAGATTCACTTTAAGAAAAACGTCAAATATATGCAAGTATTTACACAGATAAATGATGCTTTCAGATGCTCTGTTTCATTTTTATATTTGCCCTGAATTGTTAACCAGTGTGCCATGCAGCATTCAAGACTCCACCTGCGAAAGAAATAATGAAGCAACAAAGATAAAATTGGATCATTTACCTCACAAATAATTGTTGTTATTAAAGTGTTAGTCTCAAAGCAAAGTCTGCTGCTCACAGTCAAACCAGGAAAGCCCATTAAAGTAAAATCAAATAGAAAAGAATATAAAGCGATTAATGGAATCACTATGTGTTATTTAGTTAGGAAAATATTATTCTTTCAGGTCCCAGTTTGATTCTTCCTGCAGTTACACTGTGGATTAAAATCATTTGTTCTGCTGAGGGAAATACACAACTACAAATCACACAAACAGCAGCATTAGGGCCATTTAATACATTTTGTTACTGGAAGCTAAGCCAGTACAAATGAATATCATTGCTGACATTTTTTTAAGTTCTTATTTTATAAAGTTATAAATCTGAGCTCAAAATTGGGAGGACAAAAGTCAAATAAAGTCATAATTCTTAGATTAAAGAAACAGTGTTTATCTGAGATTATGGTCTGGGTGATACTGCGAAAAATAACTCATAGTTGTGAGAAAAAGGTTATTACTATGGAAACTTTGTGTTAATGCTGTGATTAAAATCTAAGAGAGACAAAAGTTTGTGGGGTAAAAAAAAAAAAACGTTTCTAAGGGAAAAAAAAGGTCATCATCCTGAAATAAAATTGCTATCCCGGTTGAAAAAATTCATAATCCTCAGTTTTAACATCACGACGACCTGAAATGTAATGATAAGAAATGTAATTAACCTCTTAAGCCCCGAGCATTTCTCTAGTTTGCATTTTTTATTTCTTCTTGCTATTTTGGATCGGTAAAGGCTTATAAGTATAGAACTAAAAATTGGTCTTTGTACAAAAAGTTGTGTTTTCAGTGTTATTATTCAGATACTAGTTTTTAGTTATAAGTGTTAATTTTCATAACAACACTTTTTTTCTCTCGGGAATAGGTGTAAAGTTGTGAAATCACCAAAAGATGATGTGGGTAGTGTCCCTAAATGTGGCTCGTCGATCAAAGTTTAAAAAAAAAAAAAGAAGTTTCATGGGTCTAGCCCTGTGGTGCATAGTGGTCAGTACAGTGGACACCTATTTAAAAGTTATTTATTCCTAAATTCAATGGTTCATATGGTGGAAATTCATATTAGCCTGTGTCAGGATATTTTTATTCTTCCTAGGGTCTGGGAACATGTTTTCAATTTTTTTTCCAAACATATATATATGTTTTCAAACATGTTATAGACAAACATTTGAGGGTGAAAATGCTTATAATGGATGAAAGAGAGTTAAAAAGTTTTGCAAAGCATTAAAAAAAGATTATTCGAGGGCGCAGATGGCCTAGTGGATATGGCCGCGCACCATGAGGTTTACCCTCGAGCGGGTGGCCCGGGTTGATTCCCGCCTGTGGCCTGTTTCCCGCATGTCATTCCCCACTCTCTCCCCCTTTCCTACTCTATCCACTGTCCTCCTCTATCAAATTAAAGGCAGAAAAGCCCCAAAAGATCTTTTTTTTTTTTTTTTTTTTTTTTTTTTTTTTTTTAAATAAAGGTTATACATGAAAATACCAAAGAAAAAAGAAAGAAAAGAGGTTAAACAAAAGAAAAAAAAGTCATAAGTTCACACTGTTTTATGTTGAATGCTCAGTTACTAATATTTGGAAAAAAAATGGAAAACTTTTCTACATGCCTTAAGACAAATAAAAACACTCAAGGGTAAAATCCTGACACTGACTTTCATAATTCATCCATCAGAGGACTAGGAGGCAGAAATGTAATGTCCACATACAGTATGTGGAGGCCAGGTCTAATGAGGTTAAACACAATTTTTACAAACTTGTCGAAAATGTAACAAAAGTGCTGAGCCTAAAATATAACAAAAAGGATATGGAAAACCCAAAATATAAAAAGTTGTTATATTTTGGGCAAAAAGTTATATGTTTTTGGCTTAGCATTTGGTACCTTCTTGACCAGTTATTACGTTTTCTATTACATTCTGGGTTGTGTTGTTATGGTCTACAAAGGTATCATATAGCCACCATACTAATTGGGTTGGAGATTAGCCTCAAACATTTTTGAGCTTTAAAATTCGGCTCTTAATTGGAAAAGGTTGGGAACCACTGATCAAACGTTTATTAAAGGACCCTTATAGAAAAGTGTTACCAAAGCTGCTTATCATATTCTTATCTGAAGAGTTAACAGACGTGTAGCTTTTTCTTGTCTATATTGCTGCTCTATGTGTGTGAGTGTGTGTGTGTTCACTGTAAGGCTCTGCAGGACAGCGAAGGATTAACAGCGTCATAAATCAGCCTGAGAAACACATCACCTCTCTATAATGCAGCTACATAAAGAGCTCATCAAGAGTTATAGCCTTCGACTAAACCGTGACCTCTCTCTCTCTCTCTCACCTCCTTCCTTCACACCACAGCTCCTCCATCACTGTCCTCACTCTTATAATTACCTCCTATATTTCTCCTTCCCTTCATATCCTCCTCTAACTTCTCCTTCCCTATCTCTGCTCCTTATCTTCTCACTTGGCCCCGTCACCTTTGTCTTCCTCCCTCACTGCCCCCAACGCTCCGACTTCTACCTTATTTCGCTGCAAGGCCGATAGAGTTGATAAATAACCGCTTTCTAGCTCAAATCCCCATTTCTCCTTGAGTCAGTCCTTTGCTCACTTATCATCCCTCCTCCAGCCGATCAATCTGTCCTTCCAGCCATCAAGAAACTTCTCTGGTGCTTGTTTTTATCAGATCTGTGACTTCAGCCTGTCATTATTTGGCCTGTGTGTTTATAAATCACAGCTATCTTTGTTGAGATGTAGTCTTCTTTCTTTCTTTCTGATGGTATCCCTGCTTCTCCTCAAGGTCTCGAATACTACTTCTGCTGCAGATAAAGCTTCTATAACTCAACTTTATTTATAGAGAAAGTTCTGTGAGCATCATATAAAAGTAAAACTTAAAGTAAAGGTGAATATTTGAAGTGACAGAACTTTGTTTGGATAGAAACTCATTGGATGTGATTTATTCATGAGGTTTGATTTCATTCATGAGGAGTTTCATGACACCATTCCAGTCCCAAACATTGTCTGATTTGTACCCCAAGATTCTTTTTTTCCCATTTTCTATGCATTTTCTCATAATTTTTCCTCTTTTTCCCCTCTGTCCAGGTTCGTGACGATCTACCGTGGTCCCAGCCACACCTACAAAGTCC
Organism: Thalassoma bifasciatum; assembly: GCA_008086565.1. Lineage (NCBI taxonomy): Eukaryota > Metazoa > Chordata > Actinopteri > Labriformes > Labridae > Thalassoma > Thalassoma bifasciatum. Next base: position 27,928 of record RPOG01004814.1, read on the forward strand.
AGCGGTTGACGGAGTCCAGCAGCTACAGCTTCAGAATACAGGCCATCAGTGACGCCGGGGAGGGTCCTTTCTCTGACACACACACTTTCTGCACCACCAAGTCTGTTCCCCCTGCCCTCAAAGGTAAAAAATACTGAAACAAATGCTGTTTTCCCAGCTACCTACTGAGCTAGTTTAACCTCTGAAGACCTGAGCATTTTCCTTGGGTGCATTTTTTATTTCTCTTTGCTATTTTGGATCAGTAAGACCTAATAAGTATAAAAATTAAAATTGGTCTTTGTACGGGAAGTTATTTTTTTAGTCTTATTAGTTGGCTACTAGCTTTTAGATATAAGTGTTATTGTCCATAACTACACTTTTTTTCCTCTCTGAAATGGGTGTAGAGTTATATCACCATAAGATGACGTGGGAAGTGTACCTAAATGTAGCTAAGAGATTAAAGTTTTAAAAAATAAAGTTTCATGGGTCTGAGAGGCAGAAACGTTTTGTCCACATATGTGGACGCCAGGTCTTAAGAGGTTAAGATTATTAAAAATCAAGCAAAGTTTTAGTTTGTTAACTTTTGGGCAAAGTGAAAAATAGTTTTATTGCACCTTTTAAAAAGCTGCTTACATTGAATTTGTCAGAGTTGGGATGAGCTCCTTCGTTTTCCTCCACGTGCAGCAGCACAAGGCTGTTGTTTACCTCCGTTGTCATGACGCCCGACATTGAGCCGCTGTATTACTTTAATGAAATCTTTTAAAAGCTTTTTTTTTTCCTTTAAAGACCACGGTGGCACATATGTTTGTACAAAATTATGTTTGTGTCACGTTATAGATGACATGCACGCACTTCAGCGCAGCACTTTAGCACAGCTGTGTTGTAAGATCCACGCCCACCGTGAGTCTGTAGTCGGGCTAGAGGAAAAGGTAACCAAACCGTGTAGAGCCGAGTCGAGTAGGGCTGGAATTGTATTGGAAAAGCGCCATTACATTTTGCATTCACTGGATGGAAGTTTCTTTGAATGTATCTTCTATCTGGTGAAGACCAAAATCCTTAATAATGAAACAGTTTTAGACTGAAGCCATTGCTGAAAGTAACTGCAACTATTAGCTCATTTGTTTCATCTGAGCTGTTTAAGTAGATGTGTTTTACTGTCGTTCCTCTTCATGATTATCGCCTCCAGGCTCAGTTTAGCTACAGCAATCCCGGTAAACAGTATCCTCTCAGGTGATATAACGGGAATGTGATCGTGTAAACGTGCAGCGAAGCATCGACACATCCATAAACTGGCACATTATCACCTCTATAAAACTTTCGTAAGGCTTCAGCACACAAGCTCAGGAGGCAGAAGGGCTTTAAAGAAGAGTAGACATCAAGGCAGAGTTTAGTAAAAGTGTTTCAGCTGCAACCAGAGAAAATAATTGGTGTTTATTTTTTGGTGAAAATTACATAATGATACCCTGGATAAACTGTCACTGTGCTAACAATCATCATCTCTGGGACACAAAATTAGCACTCACTCATTTATTGTGTCTAATAACAACGGTGACATGTAGTGCCCACACAGTGAAAGCAAAAACGCTGGATACAGAGAGAGATATTAGTCGTTTCCTACCAGCTTTTAATTTTAGGCGCTGTTATGCAAGAGGAGTAATGACCTCGTTTTTTTTCTGCGCTTCTGTTTTTTTTTTGATAAGTTTGAATCTATTTCAAGCAGATCTAAAATCCAAATAAACATAAGTCGTTTGTTTGTTTTTTCCAGTGGTGGAAAGAGTACTGAAAATCTGAACTCGAGTACAAGTACTGTTACATTGCTAAAATATTACTCAATCACAAGTAAAAGTACTGGTGTTAGAAAAATACTCAAGTAAAAGTACAGAGTATTCATAAAAAAAAACAACAGATTATTAGTTACTTTAACTGGTGATGTCACTGTCACCTCTCCAGATAGGGCTCTAAATTTTGTGTTTTGCTTTACCAATAGTTAAAACGCCAACAATCAATAATCATGAATAACTGATAAGATAGAAAACAAGTGTTTTTTGCTCATTTTCATTGGTTGTTTTTTTGTCTTTCTTTTTGTCATTTTAAGTTTTTATTTCCTTATTCAGCAAAGGTCTCAGGCAGATAAAAAACAAAATTAGATGAGGTGCAGTTTCTGCCACGACTATTGATAGAATATCCATAAATACATTTTTAACTGGTTAAATTCTTAACACAAAATCCAATTAGCGATCAATCATTAACATCCGTTTTATCCAAATGTCCTGGTTTTCATTGGCTTGTTTGCTATCAAATAACCTTACTGGCTACAAAAATGCAGATGAAAGGTCTAGATCAATTGTTCCCAACCTTTTCCAACTCAGGGCCCAGCTTTAAGTCTCAAAAATGTTTGCGGCCCACCTCCAACCCCATAAATACAGAGGATATAAAACACCATCAGTAACAACTACCCAAAATGTAATAACTGGTCAATAATGTAACAGATTCTGAGCCTAAAACAAAATAACCTTTTGCCCAAAATGTAACAATTTGTTACAGTTTTGTTGTGTTTCAGCACTTTTGTTACGGTTTTTGACAAGTTATTACATTTGGGGTTTTATTACATACTTTTATTATGTATTGGGTTGTTGTTAAGTTTTAGTTGGGTCATGTGACCCATTGGCCACTAACACACCTTCTTAGTGGACATTTTTTTATTTATGAATATCTGAACATTTTTAATTTCGTAACTGAGTTTGTAACTGAGTTTTAACATTCAAAACATTATTTTATATATTTGTATCTTTCTTTCTTTATTTGCATCTTGTATCTACATAGAATTGCACTCCACTAAAATCAAACTACTTTGGAGATGATTTGGTGGCCCACTTGTAATACCTTCACGGCCCACCATGGGGCCACGGACCACAGGTTGGGAATCACTGGTCTAGATACTAATGAAAATTGTACTCAGTACTCAACCATGATTTTAAAAGTAACTAAGTAGATTACATGGCTTAATGATTACTTAAGTACAAGTAAAAGTGCAGACTAGAAAATTTACTCATAAAAGTACAAGTACCCCCCAAAAGCTACTTAATTACAGTAATCTGGGTATTCGTAACTCATTACTTTCACCCCTGGCTTTTTCAAAACTGTGTCACTTGTCTTTGGTTGAATTCTTGTCATGTTTGTTCCAACAGCTCCCAGAGTGCATCAGCTGGACGGCAACGTGTGCGAGGTCACATGGGAGACGATCCCACCAATGAGAGGAGACCCTGTGAACTACGTGCTTCAGGTGCTGGTGGGGCGCGAGTCAGAATACAAACAGGTTTGTCTCTCACTCACACACAAACTCAAAAACAGGTCGTATAAGGACAAAGCTGAGAGCTTAAGTGTGAGTCAAAGTACCTCTGTAGGTATCTTTGTTTTTGTGGAAGTGTTGATAACACTGGAAGGATGTTTTATTTTCTCCCTGAAGAGTCATTTGTGCGTTGATGTTAAAGGTGATAAGGAGCCCTTATTGCAGAATCTCACATTATTTCACATAGTGCTTGTTTTCCTCTTGTTTGAGAGACACACAGAGAAGCTGCCGTGCCAGGAGTATTTATTGAACGCACAAAAGGGCTTTAACGAGAATTACAACACAAAAAGATATTTGTTCCACTCGGAAATATGGGATTGATTTTTCAGCTGCAGGAGGAATCAGCAGAGCGGCAGACAAAAAGCATTTGTCTTCAGCGCCGTTTGACTCTCTATTATTGGATTACTGAATCACTGGAGGGAGCCAACGCTGATACTCACCAGCAAAGAAAAACCACAGCTGTGTGTCTGTGTGTCTGTTTAGGAAAGGGTGATTCATGTTTGCTGGATTTATCAGCTGTCAGCTCATCTTTGTGACGCTGCTTTTAATATTGGAACATTTCTTATGTCTGGGGTCCCTGTATTCACTTAAGTCTGAATGGAGATAATTAATTTATTAACAGCTGATGTGAAGAATTCTGATTATCTGAACTCTTAACCAAAGCAGGAAACAGATTTTACGACAGAATTCAATCAATCAGGGGCGCGGATGGCCGAGTGGATATGGCTGCGCACCATGAGGCTATGTCCTCGAGCGGGCGGCTCGGGTTCGAATCCGACCTGTGGCCAATTTCCCGCATGTCACTCCCCACTCTCTCTCCCCTTTCCGACACTATCCACTGTCCTCCTCTATATAATAAAGGCACAAAAAGCCGAAAAAATAACTTAAAAAAAAAAAAAAAAAAAAGAATTCAATCAATCAACCTTTATTTATATAGTGCCAAATCATAAAAAACGTTATCTCAAGACACTTTCCAAACCATCGACAGGCCTAGACCCATAAACGTTAATAGATATTATGAGATTTTATTAAGAAGTCTTATCTCATCTTCACCCATCATGATACGACAACACACAAACAAAATAGACAGACAGAGAGATACAAGTAAAAAGTGCATTAAGTAAAAGTTAGACTGACAGATTGAGGAGAAAGGGAAACAGGAGCCTAGTGTGTCGGTTTTCCCCGACAGTCAAGACCTATAGCAGCAAAACTAAGACCTGGTTCAGACTTGATCCAGCTCTAACTATAAGCTTTACCAAAAGGGAAAGTTTTAAGTCTGCTCCTAAAAGTAGAGAGGGTGAATGATACCAAGGAAGAGACGCCCGGTAACTAAAGGCTCAACCTCCCATACTACTTTTAGGACTTTTTAGCGCCACGACAGCGCTCGGGGGCTTAAAACACTGTAATACACCTGTCAGGACTGTAGATGGTGATATAGCTGTAGGAGCCACTTTCACAACTATAGTATAGAGACTGAAGAAGTGGTGAGCTGATCTGGAGTTTATATTAAAATCTTCTCTGATTTCAGAAATAGTGCAATAAATACACGTTTTGTTAGAGGGCAGTCAGTAGATTCAGCAGCATAGGAACAAAATAGGAGTCCAGGATTGTTGATGTTTGGTTCTCGTATGGCATAGTGTGGGTGTAATGTACAGGCGTACAGTTGAGCATGATGTCAGCATTTCCAGTTAAAACGCCGCCTTGTTGTTTACATGGAAACAGCGTTTCGGAAAAATCCCACTCTGGAAGGCTTTTTTATAAAAGATTGCATTTTCGGTCTGATGAAATACTGTTTCCGTCTAATCCAGAGGCTGAAATGTAACAATACTTTTGTGTTTCACCTTTAAACCGTTGTCATGTAAACAGGGCCTTAGAAACGGTAGGCTTACAAGCAGGCCTGTGTGCTGACAGCACATTGATCTAGATGGATAGGAAGGTTTAATGCCATTAAGAGCTGTATAAGTCAGAAGAATAATTTTAAATTCTAGTCTAGGAATTAAAGTGAAAGAGGTTTCAAATCTGTCATTCTGAGAGCGAGACAAGCCCCCATTTAAAAAAAAAAGGAAAACAAATTGGAGGAAATGGAGTATTAGCCTGTATAAGCTCACAAATTTGATGTTAACATCTATGCATCCAATTATAGATTATTTTAGCCCACCTACTCTACTTGCCTCTTCTGAAAACCACTTTACACTTTGTTGTTGATAGTTAATGACAATTTTTTCCTCAACATTCTTCTTTTTGTTTGAAAACTTTATTTCTAGTTTCAGATCCATACAAGCATATGTCAAAATTGCTTGAGTAGAAATGTCAAGTATATCAGGTAAAAACACAAAGTTGTGCCGAACAGTGGTGTGCGGAAAACAGGAAAAAAGAAACTAAAAAAAGAAAATAAAACACCAAAACAGCTGCAGTTAACACAAAATATAAATACACTGCAGATCACATTCCTGTAAATGACAATTTATCCTCATATTCAATAAAAGACCTTTAAGTCTTATGGTCTCTAGTTTGAGAGCCTCGTAGGCTTTATCTTAAGATAACGCTCTTTATATTTCATTTTTGCCAATTAATCAACAAAAGTTTTTCCTCTTGTTTCAATGAATATGTGCATTCTGGCATTGGCAAATCATGTAACTAGCAAAAATAATAAAGTTGGTCACAATGTGAATAGCAAAGACTAATGAAAGTGAAGAACAACCAATACAAGAAAATTAGTAAGTCCAGAAATAAAGCAATGAGACAAGGAAATTTTTAAAAATAAATATGGTCAAATTTAACTTATTGCATGTTAAATAAATTGCTTTTCAAACTTGGTCTAATTATTTTTTTCTTTCATCTCACAGGTTTTTAAGGGGGAGGAGGGCATGTTCCAAATCTCTGGCCTCCAGGGTAACACAGACTATCGTTTCCGTGTGGGAGCCTGCCGCCGTTGCCAGGACTCGTGCCAGGAACTGTGCGGACCCCTGAGTCCCTCCTCCTTGTTCACGCTCCGCCGCCAAGAGTTGGCGTCGTCGGGGGAGCACTGCACGGTGGAAGCGGGCAAAGGGGCGGGCCTGATCTCCAGCGACGAGCGCTTCGCCGCTCTCATCGTGTGCGTCTTCGCGGGCTTCTCCATCCTCATCGCCTGCCTGCTACAGTACTTCTTCATGAAGTGAGGGAATTAATCTAGGATAGAAAGAGAAAGAAAAATCACAGAGTCTATGAAAGAAGCGAATTAAATCAAAACAAACACTTGAGATGTACTTCTAAAGGCTATGTTTGTGAATTTTTTTTGTTTTTATTTTAAGTCAAAGTACCGATTCTGGCTTTCCTCACTTTGTTCTTTTCGTCTTCTGCCGTCACTGGGATCAGTCTCATTTCTCTCTGTGTCTCTGTTGTCTTTGTATCAATGTCCATCTCATTTGTTAAGGATTTCTGTCGAGGGAAGCCGCGTCCTAGCTGTACCTCGGTTGGGAAAGAAAACTGATAATCAAGCCTTAAAATAGCTGTGAGCAAAGCAGATGCTCCTCAGACTGACTTGCATGTTTTTATTTTGTATCTTTTTAAAACATATTCAAGATTAGAAAAACATGTATATTTCTTGACGGTCATCGCCTTAATTTTTTTGTTTTGTTTTTACAAAGTGTAATTGCATTTTTTTTTTTTTTTTTTTTTTTTTTTTTTTTTTTTTTTTTTTTTTTTTTTTTTTTTTTTTTTTTTTTTTTTTTTTTTTTTTTTTTTTTGTAATTGCTGCAGTCTTTATTCATTTCAGCCATATTCCAATGTAGGCCTTCAAAGCTTTAGCCGTTCATACCTTATAATAACTCAGTTTGTAACTACTCTACAGGCTGTCAGTCAACTCATGCAATCTGCACCTGCTCTCGCACACAGGCTGACAGAGACACAACGCACACACGCACACTATACAATAACACTTGTGCAATGACATCAGAAAACACACATCTCCTCCTAAGAAGTCAATCACATATCCGCTCAGCTTTTAACACTCAATCACTCACTCGTTCAGCTACCAAAGTGATGCAATTCATGTGTGGTGTAAGATGCTGCTATCCTGTGATTTTATTCTATCTATGAAAGAATGGAAAACCAGTAATCTAATATATATACACACGACATATAAATATATATTATAACAAATATCTATGATGCTATAGAAGTGATGTAATATAAGTGATGGCAATGTAAGGTCTGAAGTGCAGTGTGAAAGGGAGAAAAGTCGACTCTAGGTGCTCACAATCAGCAGCTCTGAGGTCAGTTCAGCGTCTCGTGCTCGAAGGAGAAGCCCTTTAACACTGGTCTCGGATCAGATGGTGAACTCACGTAGGTTTTTAAATGTGGGGCATAAACTGGCCGATACCTGATTGGCTGCATCTCACCAGGGAAAGAGCTCGACTTGGCATTCGATCGGTCCTTTAGGTTTTTTTCGACCATCTCATCGCTCGTAGCCAGTTTATCTGTCGCTTTAGCCGCAGACCCCCGAGGTGCTAAGAGCCTGCCAGCTACCCACCCCACCCCACCCCTCTCAGAGCTGTGTGTGTGTGTGTGTGTATACTACAAAAATGGAAATCTAAGCAAGTCATTATGTCTTATTTGTAGTAAAATTGTCTTTTTGTTCTTAATTTGAGCCACATTCACCAGACCAGGTCATAAAGATGTCTTATTTCAAGTTTTTTGGGATGAGAGGAATTCACCCGGGGAGTTTCTTGAAATTAGAAAGATGTCTTAAAACAAGAATCTTTTATCTTATCCTATTGGCAGATTTTTTTTTACTTGTTACAAGCAAATGCTGCCTCATTTTTGTCTTTGAAAAACTTGAAATGAGACATTTTTATGACCTTGTCTAGGTAATGTGGCTCAAATCAAGAATAAGACAAATTTGACTAAAAATAAGACATAATGACTTGCTTAGATTTCAGTTTTTGCAGTGTGTTAACCAGGAAAGTTATAAGTTAGTGTTCAGCTTTAGCCTTACCCCCCCCCTCCTCTCTTTGAAATGATGAAGCCAGAGCAGCGATCTGTTGTTTCTCCTTCCACCTCATCTGTGAATCAAAGACTCTTCTCTTCCTTCTGCTCCAGCACATAATTACCCCTCATTACTTTTTGCTCTGGCTGCTCCTCTCCTCTCTCTCTCTCACTTTCGATCCATCCCATGCACTACTCCCCACCTCTCTCTCTCTCTCTTTCGTTCTCTCATTAAAAGGTGCTTTATCGACATGTAATCAGAGCAGTAGCACGTCTGCGGTGTCGTCGCAGACCCACATGTTCTCCGGTGACTTGAGCTAATGTTCACTAACCAAACAAGCCTTTGTCAGAACACAACTCAGCAGCAGCAGCAGACAGAACAGGGCATTCTGACACATGTTGACACCCGCTGACCTCCCACCGGACTCCCAGAAACCCCCCCGCCACCCCCGGCCTGAAAAACAAAGCCAAGGTACAGCCCGATACACACCCTGATGATCCAAAGAAGTCACTCTGACCTGTGCGATTAACACGTGACATGTCTAATTCAATCAGGTGGGGTGCGTGGGAACACGGTGGTGGGAAAAGGGGGTTTGAAAAGAGAGGCGGGGTTGCGATTTAACCTGCCTCTCTGCTCTGATTGGCAGCCTGTAACGTACCTCAGGGAAAAGGCCTTACAGAGGGGAGATCTAACTCGTCGTCCCCATCGCTGTCGTCATCGTCATCATAACAGCCTCTCTTTTTCTGTCTTCCTCCCTCTCTCTCTCTCTTTTTTCTTTCATTTTTTGATGCTGTATCTCGTCCTCTGTCTATGCTGTGCCTTGCTCCTGTATGTCAGTAAGCAAAGTGGTTTACTAGCTCAAAATCTTTGCCAAAGTTGATGGGAAAGTTAAGGTAGAGTTCTTTTCTAGGTTTTATTTATACTATATATTTGCATACAGTACTTTACATGCCAATTACAGTGCAATCTTCATTTATTTATTGTTTAAAGATTAAGAGACAAGTGTAGTTATATACTAATTTTTCCTGTAGCATGTTTTTTTCTTTTAATTTTTTTTTTTTTAATGGATGTATGTTAGATTGTATGATTAAGGCCAGCATTCCTTATCTCAGTAACCCTTTAAGTATTTCTCTTACAGCTGTTGGGAACCTGTAGCTCATCAGTCCATGCATTGCAGTTATCATTGCCGTTTCAAACATGTAACCAAATGCCTTTGTGTGTGTTTTGTTTTTTGTTTTGTTTTGTTTTTTTTCATCTCCTGTCTCGGTCATGCACAGCCGAGCGGTTCTTGTATTGCTTAGAGAGACATGTAGCAAAGCCGGGCCTTAAGGTCAGTTCAATTCACCTGTATTGGGATAAACATCGCTGCCTTTGGCTTTTTATTTGTCACGATTAGTGTTATAATGAAGCTTCTGGTATCTTTTTACTGTTTTATTGCCAAAGTGCAAGCTTCCTGTGTCCACTAGATGTTGCGTTTGCAGTCGTCTAAAGGGTTCTGTGATGTTCCTCAGCAACGACACAGCATTACAATTATTATTGTTGTTATTATTATGCTCTCAAAAGGAAAAAAAAAACATTAACTTGATCTGTGATTATGCTTCTCTTCATATTATCTTTTATTATTTCGTTTTGTAAAGCAAAATGTGCCATTTAAAAAAAAAAAAAGTGTAGCCCCTCTTTGGCAGAGCCTGATTTCACACAGAAAGGTTAGAAAAAAAGGCAAAAACAATCACGCGGGCGGATGACGACAATAATAATATTGACGATTCCTTGTTCAGGCTAGTGCTGGTATAGCAGTAGTGAGTATTTTGTATCCAGTATTTTGCTAAGAGATGATATACAGAGATATCTATAGAGCTATAGAGTGAGATGGTAATACATTATGACTAACAGAGTTGAAGCACTTTTTTATGCCGAGCATTAGCATTGATGAGGTTTAATACGAGCGAGAGGAGACACAAGGTCCATCGCTCCGTTCCAAACACTACTGCCAACGCCGTCTGTTACATTCATTGGCATTATCGTGTCGTTGGCGTCACTGTGACATTGGCATTACTGAGGCGCGGCCCTGCTCCCTCATGCAGCGACAGGAGGAAGTTCACAGGGAGTCGGCGCCTCTTTTCGGACGTGCTCATTGCGTCTGCTTTTCCCGTCGCTTTTGCAGTTGACAGGACGAGTGGGGCACGTCCTGTCCTGTCCTGAAATCCCTGATGTTGTGTTGCCCCCTCACCCCCATGTGTCCCCCCTTTTCAAGCCTTAATGCTCAGTTGGGAGAGCAGAGGTTCACTGAGGCCGAGCTCAGGCCAGTCGTGTTTCCAGCCCGTGGTTAAAGCGTTAACTGAAAGGCTGTGTTTGTGGGCAGGGTACTCCCGTTCATGTGCTTTGATGTTTTTGTTTTGTTAATTTTTTTCAAATGCTGGTGATTTTTATAGACGCCCCGCCCTCCTCGAACCCCGCACCGCCCCCCCTTCACCCTGCAGGTCCTGCACATTTGGCGGGTATGTCAAGAAAGAGACAATTTTTTTGCCCAGCAAACCCCACGTCTGTGCCTTCTGATCAGTTAATTTCCTTCTTTTTAATTTTTTTTTTTTTTTTTTTNTTGCCCCCTCACCCCCATGTGTCCCCCCTTTTCAAGCCTTAATGCTCAGTTGGGAGAGCAGAGGTTCACTGAGGCCGAGCTCAGGCCAGTCGTGTTTCCAGCCCGTGGTTAAAGCGTTAACTGAAAGGCTGTGTTTGTGGGCAGGGTACTCCCGTTCATGTGCTTTGATGTTTTTGTTTTGTTAATTTTTTTCAAATGCTGGTGATTTTTATAGACGCCCCGCCCTCCTCGAACCCCGCACCGCCCCCCCTTCACCCTGCAGGTCCTGCACATTTGGCGGGTATGTCAAGAAAGAGACAATTTTTTTGCCCAGCAAACCCCACGTCTGTGCCTTCTGATCAGTTAATTTCCTTCTTTTTAATTTTTTTTTTTTTTTTTTTATGTTTTGTACGTTTTACAGTAAGTAGAGATTTTGACTGAGAATTTGGCGATTTGACAAACACAGAGACTCACAGGTATTTAACTATTTTTTAAGCGAGACAAAAAAAAAAAAAGAAACATATTTTTACCTCACGATTTAAAAACAAACATTCCAATGTTGTCATGGTCTACGAATTGAAAAAAAAAAAAGAAATTCATGCATTTCTTCTTGTATTGTAAATGTTAGACAATTTCATATGCATTATATAAAAGAAACTGCCATATCAATTTTAATGTATAGATTTTTGCAAATACTACCCTA
>RPOG01004816.1:9720-39471 GCA_008086565.1 Thalassoma bifasciatum
AACAGAAGTCTTTTATTTACCACAGGGACTAAACTGTTCTTTAGTGTGATTTCAGATCTGTGTAAAAGTGATAGTTGTTTCAAAAAGTTTTGTGTTGTGTTCTTGTTGGGGTGTCTTTTTTTGCCCATATTAAGTCACAATTTGACATTTCTATATTTCTAACTGGCTTCAATGGGATTCCACTCATCGTTTATGTTTACATTATACAATATTTTCACTTCAAATGGAAATGAAGTGTTTAAATAAGTGTTTAGGTTATTGAAGCTACTTTGTCCTCTTTGAGGATCCTTGGGTGTTTTTACAGGATCTCAAAGAGGAGGGGGTCCACTTTTTGGGGTTTTAGAAAATGGTCATTAGCACTTATCTACTCCACATCACTGCAATTTAAAACCCAAAATATTATTCCAAAACTGTCACAGGAGTTCTCCACACTGATGATTTTACTTTTGGTGCAAAATACATGCAGGACATGGACAGACTGTACAAAAACCCTGTTTTCCAAGTGACCTGTGTAACCGCCTACATCGAAAAACTAACAGAGTACTCTCTTAAAGCTACAGTAACTCCAATAACTGAAAGTAAGCACTATGTCAGAATAAAGTTTTAGCTTCAGCAACACTAAATGATCTTATCAGCAGAAACATAATACAAAATGTATGCTAGCTATAATCTAAAACAATCAATATGAACTTTTTAACAATGTTTTGAACTAAAACAAAACAACCAGAATTTGTTTCATACTGTGTAAAGGTGAGAGTCTCTCAGGTGAGCTGTTGCTTCTTTACTCTGACATAACAAGAGAACTAACAATGTGTTTGTTTGACCTCACAGCAACTGCAACCATGCCTGAAGAAATACCAATGACCACAATATCTGGAAGATAACAACACGAGGACAACGAGGAAGAAGAGACTTTAAATACCGAACCAGTTAGAATCTACTGGGGGGGTTTGAAGTTAAGGAGTAAAACAGAACCACATGGGGGTTGTTACAAGAATTGTGTTATTTTACAACGTCAGACCAAATGAAATGTTGTGGACACTTATGATCTTGTTGAAGTCTGTTGTCCATGAAGACCTCCACATCCTTTCAAGTCTGTTTCATAACCGAACAGAAACGCTGACTGAAGCTGCAACTTAACAAAAACCTGAGTTTGTTTGACTTTAAGGAAGGGAAAGTATTCTCAAACAGGTATGGTGACTTCTTTCACTTTCTCACTGCACAAATTCAAATCAACCTGGAGAATCATTACAACAAGTGAACCGTTAATGCCCTCATGGAGGCGCCAACATCAACAAACACCACTCATCCACTCAAAAGCTTCTGTGATCGTTTTTTACATACAGTTGAAATGTTTGTATTCATTGGTTGATGGGCTTCTTTTGTTCATTCAATAAAGATTAAAAACATCTGTGTCTATGAGAGTGGTGACGTGAATTTCTCCTGAATATTTTCACTATTATTATTATTATAAATTAAATAGAAAAATCTGTTGGTCTTTAAAAGAAACTGTAAGAACATCTGATGTGAATCCTTGCAGAATATTTCTATCATGTTCATTTCTTTTATTTGTTTTTCATTAACAAGGACAAAGAATCTCTGACACCAACATTTATCTATGAAGATCATTTTTTGATAAATTCACACAGATGTGTGGCTGCAGCGTGTAATTACACTGAGTGTCCTCTACATGGCAGAATAACCCTGAGATCTTTCAGCAGAGTCAGAGGTTACCTAAACCACACAGAGGCTGTTTTCCAAACCGCCTACTACACTAGCGATGCCTCCTACTTCGGCTGAAATTCAGTACTTAGTAGGCAGTATGCGAAAACTTACGAGATCTGTAGTAAACTACAAGTTCCCGGATGACCTACTGATCGGAGAAAATTTCTCAGTCTGTAACGGACCAGTCTACCTGGCGTACTGTTTCCCACAATGCACGGCGCTAATGGCGTTTGTCAGTTTGGGGGCGCTCAGGTTGAGGTGAATTACTGACACCTACTGGAATAAATCAGCTCAACTACAACACAACAACAAAAATGTGAAACGGTCCCAGAGATAAAAGTGAAGTGACAGGAAAGAAACAGCNGTAAATCTGCTCACTTCATCATGAAAGAGCTGTTTACTTTTACCAAATTCATAAAAGCCCCTAAATCATTTATCACTTTTTATTTTACACTAACAGCCTACGTGGGTAATGAGGACGCAGTTTTTACACCAGCTGGAAAAATAAAAAGTCAGTTGGTTTCAGATTTATTTTCAATACACAATAACTTTTGGTGCAAGATAAAAAAAATCAAATATGGCAATTTTGCTATATTTTATACCTTTACAAATGTGATAAAATCGGGACTTTTATCTCTCCCTGAATTTGTTGTTTTTCTAAATGAATTAAAATTGTTCCTTGAACCACTAAAAATAAAGAAAAAAACCATAAAAATTCTCAAAAGAATTACAACTTCCTTCACATGCTTAATTACATTTATTTATTTTCCTTTGTATCTCATTGACATCTAATTTAACTTATCTACTTTTATTGCTCCTGTAACTTCTCCACTGATTGATGTGGTGAATTAATGACTGAAATGCCAAATGTACTCATGGTTTATTTATGATGAAATTAAACATTAGAAAAAAATCAGCTCCACTTCCTGAAATCCAGAGTAGTATACTACTTCACAGGTCCAACAAAACCGTCATACTACATACTACATGTGGAAGTAGTAGGTAGTAGGCAGTGCCTACTACCTACTACTTCCACATGTAGTATGTAGTAGACGGTTTGGAAAACAGCCAGAGTCTGAGGTCACTAGTCTAGCTCTTAATATCAAGAAAGAAACTGCTTTATTTCCAGTTTAGAGTGTTGAGTTTATTTTCAGCAGTTTTTTTCTTCTCTTTGAGGAAAACAAATTGATTCTTCTTCCTGTGTGAGATCAGGTCTGATTACAGACAATGGCTGTTTTCCAAACCGCCTACTACATACTACATGTGGAAGTAGTAGGTAGTAGGCACTGCCTACTACCTACTACTTCCACATGTAGTATGTAGTATGACTGTTTTGTTGGACCTGTTTAGTCGTATACTACTCTGGATTTCAGGAAGTGGAGCTGATGTTTTTTTTCTAATGTTTAACTTTATCATAAATAAATCCATGAGTACATTTCAGTCATTAATTCACCACATCAATCAGTGGAGAAGTTACAGGAGCAATAATAGTAGAGAAGTTAAATTAGATGTCAATGAGATACAAAGGAAAATAAATAGATGAAATTAAGTATGTGAAGGAAGTTTTAATTTTTTTTGAGAATTGTTATGGTTTTTTCATTATTTTAGTGGTTCAAGGAACATTTTTAATTCATTTAGAAAAACAACAAATTCAGGGAGAGATAAAAGTCCCGATTTTATCACATTTGTAAAGGTATAAAAGTTTATTACAGCAAAATCGCCATATTTGATTTTTTTTATCTTGCACCAAAAGTTATCGTGTATTGAAAATAAATCTGAAACCAACTGACTTTTTATTTTTCCAGCTGGTGTAAAAACTGCGTCCTCATTACCCACGTAGGCTGTTAGTGTAAAATAAAAAGTGATAAATGATTTAGGGGCTTTTATGAATTTGGTAAAAGTAAAGAGCTCGTTCATGATGAAGTGAGCAGATTTACCGCTGTTTCTTTCCTGTCACTTCACTTTTATCTCTGGGACCGTTTCACATTTTTGTTGTTGTGTTGTAGTTGAGCTGATTTATTCCAGTAGGTGTCAGTAATTCACCTCAACCTGAGCGCCCCCAAACTGACAAACGCCATTAGCGCCGTGCATTGTGGGAAACAGTACGCCAGGTAGACTGGTCCGTCACAGACTGAGAAATTTTCTCCGATCAGTAGAAACATCCGGGAACTTGTAGTTTACTACAGATCTACCAAGTTTTCGCATTCTGCCTACTACATACTGAATTTCAGCCGAAGTAGGAGGCATCGCTAGTGTAGTAGGAGGTTTGGAAAACAGCCAATATTTGGCAGTTTTTCAGAATGACAAGTTGATTCTTCTTCCTGTTTGAGATCAGGTCAGATTAAAGCCACTCCCTTTGACTTTATAAAAATGGTCCAAAGTACAAATTAACTGAGCCTTTAAAGATCATGGATTAATACATGTAAGAAAAGATGGAAAAGCTCCTTTTGATTATTCTTTTCTTTCACGTTTCTTCATCAGGTAAAGTCATGTTTGAGTCTTCTCTTGACTTTTCACTCTCATCTGTATTTTTTTGCTAAACTTTCCACAGAAGAAAACTTGCTTTTTCCCCACAGAGAAACACTTCCTGAAGTTTTTCTTCACTGGATCTTCTGGGATCCCAAACTTTCCTGTTTTTATTGGAACTGCAGAGGTGGACGGAGTTCAAGCTGCTTACTGTGACAGCAACAAAAACGTGAAACCAAAACATCAGTGGGTGAAAAAAATACTGTGGAACGATAAAGAACAAGTGGAGTGGTACAAAAGAGAGTGTTTCGATATCCAGCCTCACTTCTCTAAAGACACAATCAATTATTTGAAGCAGGACCTCAACCAGAGTAAAGGTAAGCTGAATTCTTTCTTTAATTCTTATCTTCATTTGTGGTCTAATGGATACAGAGCTAATGTTTAAAATGGAAACCTTCATGTTAACTTTTCTTTTTCTGAAATAAAGGGAAAAAGGGGGTTTGGAGGTTTTTAAATCTCCACATCCACCCAAAAAAGTAGAGTAACTAAAAACACATGAGATCTCAACTGAGATTTTAAACTCCTTAAACAAAACTCTAGACACCTTTCTTTTCCCCCCCACACACTCACACAACTCTCAATAAAACACTCACACAAACACTGAACAACCAACTGAAGGTGTTGGCTGCTAGTGTGTCACACACTGAGTGAGGGGGAGAAACCCCTTTTAAAAGTTTGTCTGACTGATGAACACAGGTGTGAGGAGGACAGGTGATCTCAATGATGAGCTCGTTAGGAAACATGCAGACGATCAGGCTCCATCTGAAACTCTCAAATCCTTTTTTTTTTTTTTTTTTTGTTGCAATCAACTCCAACCTTTACAAAAATTGTTAGTACAGCATCACTATATAACCCATCAAAAAACCAAAACTAGGTGATGTCTAGAACAAACAAACATAAAAAAAAAACCCCACTCTATCTGCATTGAGTAAAGGAACCTTTTGTTTTCTAAAAAATCAGAGGTGGAAAAAGTTCATACTTTCTGTACTTAAGTAGAAATACAAGTACTTGTGTAAACAAAAAGCTGAGAAAAGTAAAAGTACAAATTCATCTACTTTACCTAAGAAAAAGTGGAGAAAGTAGTAAGGAGTAGAAAGTACAGATATTTGTGTTCAAATGTAGGGAGTGAAAGCAAAATGTTATCAAAAATATGAAGACTTAAGTTGAGTACAGATACCTGAAAAATCGACTTCAGTAAAGGAACAAAGTACTTGTACTTAAATACTTTCCACCTCTGTAAAAAAAAATCGTAACATTGTGTTGATTATGACTCTTGACAGGCAACAATCTTGTCTGATTTGCTGTTAAACTCAGTCTTTGTGCCTCTCTCTCTTTTTCAGGTGTTCACGTCTTACAGAGGATCAGTGGTTGTGAGTGGGACGATGAAACTGAAGAAGTTAAAGGTTTTATGAAGTTTGGTTATGATGGAGAGGACTTCATGTCATTTGATGTGAAGAGTCTGAAATGGATCGCTCTGAAACCAGAGGCAGAGAGTCTCAGGTTGAGGTGGGACGCTGACATAACTAGAAAAAGACACTATAGGAACTATATCATCAATGTTTGTCCACCTTGGCTGAAGAAGTATGTGGTCGCTGCACAAAGCTCTTTAATGAGGAGAGGTATGATCACATGACCAAGTTCATGTTCCTCCTGAACACACTGCTGTGTGTTTTCTTTTTCTTGCATGCTTCTCATCCCTCTCTCTCTCTCTAGTTCTCCCCTCAGTGTTTGTCTCCCCCTCAGTGTCTCTCCTCCAGAAGTCTCCCTCCTCTCCAATCACCTGCCACGCTACAGGTTTCTTTCCTGACAGAGCCGTGTTGTTCTGGAGGAAAGATGGAGAGGAGCTTTTTGAGGACGTGGAGCACGGAGAAATCCTTCCAAACCAGGACGGATCCTTCCAGATGAGCGTGGACCTGAACATTTTAAACATTTCATCAGTATCACCTGAGGATTTGGGGAGGTTTGAATGTGTGTTTCAGTTCTCTGGTGTCAATGATACGATCATTATCAGACTGGACAAAACTCCTCTGAGGACAAATTGGGGAAAATCTACTGTTAGTAAAATCGGTGAGAACAAAATTTTTATTCAATCCCCTCAGAATTAACCTAACTATTCTTTTTTTTTTTAAGATCTGTCACTCATTAAGTCCGAGACTGTTTCTTTTACTTCTTAAGACCAGAGCTGTCGTTTCCTTGCTATTTAGGATCAGTCAGAGGTAAGAAGCACAAAAACTAAACTTTGTCTTTCTACAGGAAGTTGTGCTTTTAGTGTTTTTAATTAGCTACTAGTTTTTATTTACAAGTGTTTTTGTTCATAAATGCACTTTTTCCTCTCTGAAATTGGTGTACGGTTGTGATATCACCACAAAATGACGTGGGAATTATCTGTAAATGTGGCCAAAAGATTAAAGTTTCAAAAAATTAAGTGTCATGGGTCTGAGAGGCAGAAATGTATGTGCATATACACACATTTGATATATATATATATTTGAATATTAATGTCTGTTCAAACATGGCCAAATTTTTAGTGGTTTACATTTATTTGGAGGAATATAAAACACATCAACTACACAGATGTGTTGATAATCAACCTACACGATAGTTAGAAAGTCCATAGATCACATTTAACTTCCTTATCAAAACAAATAATTAATGTCATCACAGTTATCAGTATTTTCAGCTCAGTGTATGTGTAATTTGAATCATTCTTTTTTTCTGAAAGTCATACATGCTTTCTCCTGTTTTGTTTATTTGTTGTCTCTGTTTTTTGTTCTGCAGAGAATCATGGTAGAAGCCCTGTCAAAGTGGTTCTTATTGTGGTTCCTATTGTGTTCCTTGTTGCTGTTGCTGGTGTTGCTGGATTCATAATTTACAGATGTAGGAAAAGTAAGAGTCTCTCAGGTGAGCTGATGATTCTTAACTCTGATATAATAAGAGAACTCTGATATAATACGTGAATTAATGATGTATTTGTTTGACCTCACAGCTGCTAAAAAAAAGACTGAGGGCTCTGAAACTGAACCTGAAACAAAACCAATGAACTCACCATCTTGCGAACAGCAACATCAGGACAACGAGGAAGAAAAGACATTTAATACTGAACCAGTCACTTAAAATCTACTAAGAGAAACATGATACTTTCATAAACCGTTATTCATCACAGCATCCTTACATAACTCCCCCAAAACTTGAGTTTGTTTAACTTTAAAGAATGGAAAGTGTCTATGATATTTTTTTATACATGCAGATAATATGTTTGACTTTTATGGATTATTGTGCTTGATTTATTTATAAATAAAGATCAAAAACATCTGTGTCTGTGTGAATAGTGACATTAATATCTCCTGAATGTTTTTTTGAGTTTTTAATTTGTGATGAGATTGTTTAATAAGGTCAATTGTCAGTTTGAAATTACACGGAGTCTCCATTAGAGGGCAGCATAACCCCTGAGATATTTGGTCAGAGTTAAAGGTCATCAAAACACACACACACACATGCACATGCACACGAACATGTCATTTGTGAACTGAATCCATCTCTCAGTTACTGATCAGTCTGGACAATGTAAAAACTTCTCTGGTCTCTTCATTCTACTTTATCTATAACAGACATTTATGATCAGTAAAGATGTTTTTTAGTCACTTTTTGATGTAACGTGTAGTTAATTTCATGAAGAAAAGCTCCTCTTTGAGTGAATCTGATGATAAAGTGTGTTAAGTTGATAAGAAAGACACAACGATCTTAACTTAAAAAGCTCAGAAAAAACATTTAAAACTGCAGCTCTGTGACAAATTGTTGATTTTGTTTTGCGTGAGTCTTGTTGGTCCTTTGAGCTCACTCCTTCATCCTGTTTGAGATCAGGTCACAGTATCAAACTAAAGACACTCCCTCTTGACACTAATAGATAAGAAAAATACAAAGTTCAAAATCACTGAGCCATTCTGATCATGGATTTATACGTCTAAGACAAGATGGAGAAGTTTCTTTTGATTCTTCTTTTCTTTCACGTTTCTTCATCAGGTAAAGTCACGTTTGAGTCTTTTCTTTGAGCTTTTCTTCTTTTTCACCTGAATCCGTATTTTATGCCAAACCTGCTGCAGAGGCCTAAACTTTCTCTCTCCCACAGAGAAACACTTCCTGAAGTTTTTCTCCTTTGGATCTTTTGGGATCCCAAATGTTCCTGATTTTGCTGGAACTGTTGAGGTGGATGGGATTGAAGCTGCTTACTGTGATAGTAACAAAAAGATTAAACCAAAACACTATTGGGTTGCTCTTATAATGACTTATAATCTTGACCAAGTGAACTGGTACAAAGGACAATGTTTTGGAGTCCAGCCACTTGCCTTTGAAAACATGATCAACCATTTAATGAAGAGTTTCAGTCAGAGTAAAGGTAGGCTGAACTATCCTTATGTCGTATATATGTTTATTTCTCATCCCCCTTTTTTGTCTCTTGACAATATTTGACTGTATCTTACAGAAAAGGTCGACACATCTGTTATGTTCCTGGATCATTATGACCAGCTTTATGTTTACCTCTTCAAAGAATCTAAAAACAAAACAAAATCCTAACAAGCAGTGTTAATATTTGATATCTAACTCCATTAAACTATTTTATCAAGAGTTATTGCTCTTGTGTTCCTTATCCCTCACAGGTAATGGTTTCAATCAAGGTTAATTTACTCGTTTTTTGAGAAGAAAATACAGTTCAGACTTCTTTTTTTTAATGTTTCACCATTTTACAACTGTTGAAAGACCAACAAGTCAAACACAATACTTTTCTAGAAGACATCGGAAGTTAACATTTATAGTGTTTTTGTATGTGCATGCACTGTTTCCAACCAGAAAATAATAATATATGAATTATTTGCGATTTGAACAAAGGATGTGTAGGTGTGTATGTCTGTGGCTGTGTGAGTGTGTGTGTGGTATTTTTTGATGCCCTTTGACCTCATATGTGACAGCCGGGTCAAATGAACCCATACAGTGAAATTGACATGTACAGGAAGTTGCAAATATTTGAGATGGACCCTTGTTTATACATAAGGCTGTGCCCAAAAGTTTACATCCTCCAGCAGAATTTCTGATTTTTTTGGCCTTTTCTCAGAAAATATGAATGATAACACAAAATCCTTTCGATCACTCATGGTTTGTGGTTGGGTGAAGACATTTACTGAAAAAAAAAATAGTTTACTCTTTTTAAATCATAATGACAACAGAGACTTAAAAAATGACCCTGTTAATAAGTTTACACAACTCTGGTGGTTTTGTCCTGAAAAGTTAACACTCATGTGTTTGAATGTCTACTAAAGGTAACCATCCTCACCTGTGATCTATTTGCTTGTAATCAGTGTGTGTATAAAAAAAAGAACAGGGTCATTTTTGAAGTTTTGTTCTCATTATGATTTAAAAAGAGTAAACACAGTTGTTTGTTAGTAAATGTCTTCACTCAACCTCTAACCATGAGTGACAGAAACATTTTTGTGTTATCATTCATATTTTCTGAGAAAAGGCCAAAAAATCAGAAAATTCTGCTGGAGGGGGTGTAAACTTTCAGGCACAACTGTTTATATGTTTATTGTACTAAATAAGCCAAGCAGAGAAAGTTTCATTCTGAAAATATGAATTATTCTAAATATTCTAAATTCAATCCAGGTCAATATGACCCGGAACATAACAGGAGTGTTAATGAAAAACGCCAATTAATAAGCATATTTTTGTTTTAAGATTTTCTTTCCATCTGAAGGCTTCAATGTAAGACTAACTTTTTTGTCACTGTTTCTCTTTCAGGTGTTCATGTCTTACAGAGGATCAGTGGTTGTGAGTGGGACGATGAAACTGGACAAGTTAAAGGTTTTATAAAGTATGGTTATGATGGAGAGGACATTTTATCATTTGATGTAAAGAGACTGACATGGGTCGCTCTGAAACCAGAAGCGGTCAGTCTGAAATTGAGATGGAACGCTGACGTGGACAGAATAAAACATGATGAGCGTTACCTCACTACAATATTTTCAGAGTGGCTGAAGAAATATGTGAAAGTGGAAAAAATGTCTCTGCTGAGAAAAGGTTTGATCACATGATCAAGTTCAGGATCCTTCTGAACACACTTTAACATTACTAGGTAAAATAAAAGAAGAATTATAATGCATATTTATGATTCACTTTGTTTTGTTTTTCTTGCATGTCTCCCCTTTTCTCTCTCTCCAGTCAGCCCCTCAGTGTTTTTCCTCCAGAAGTCTCCCTCTTCTCCAATCACCTGTTTCGCTACAGGTTTCTTTCCTGACAGAGCCAAGATGTTCTGGAGGAAAGATGGAGAGGAGCTTTTTAAGGACGTGGAGTATGGAGAGATCCTTCCAAACCAGGACGGATCCTTCCAGATGAGTGTGGAGCTGAACATTTCATCAGTAACACCTGAGGACTGGGGGAAATATGAGTGTGTGTTTCAGCTCTCTGGTGTGGAGGAGGAAATCATCAAACAACTCTACAAAGATAGGATCTGGACCAACAAGAGTGAGTCTGTTCTTCAAAGCGTCTCATCATTAACACTGACACTGAGTTTGGATGAAATATAAAAGCTGTACTTTTCTCTTCCTGCTGCTGGTAACATGTTGTTTTTTTACACTTCTAAACTGCACATGCTGGCGTCTGCTTTGTTGTTTTTTGCTCTACAGAGAATCCGATAAGTGCTGCTGTTATTATGGGTCTGTTTCTTCTATTCTGGGTCCTTGTTACTCCTGTTATTGTATTTCTGTTTCACAGACAGAGGAAAAGTGAGAGTCTCTCAGGTGAGCTGATGATCTTTACTCTGATATATTAAGAGAACTAATTGTGTTTGTCCGAGGGCTACGCTTACATGTTGTATTTGCTCTTCTCACCTGTTTACCTGTGCATGCTGTTTTCTGTTTTGTTTGTTTACTTGTAGTTGTTGTTGGTATTTTCTCTGCAGAGGATCATGGCAGGAACCGTGTCCCAGTTTGTCTCCGAGTGGTTAGAGCCGTTTTTATCATGGTCATTATTGCTGCTGTTGTTGGATTCATGTTTAACAGACAGAGTACAGGTAAGAGTCTCTCAGGTGAGCTGATGACCCTTACGCTGACATTAAAACAGAACCAAAGGTGTGTTTGTTCCAGCGTCATAGTAACATGTTGTGTTCCTCTTCTCACCTGTTCACCTGCATATGCTGTTGACCCTTTTGTTTGTTGACTTCTTGTTGTTGTTTTTTACTCTGCAGAGGATCAAAGGACCGAATCACTTGTATTTATTTTAGTGAGCACTCTCATTATTGCTGTTGCTGCAGGATTCATGTGTAAAATGATGTGTAAAGGTGAGAGTCTCTCAGGTGAGCTGATGATTCTTCACTCAGACACACAAAGAGAACTAACAGTGAGTTTCTTTGACCTCACAGATACTAAAACCAGGACTGAAACTCTGAACCATGAAACCACATTGATGAACTCACCATCCTGATCACAGCAAAACCAAGACAACGAGGAGGAAGAGACTTTAAATACTGAACAAGTTACTTCAAATCTACTGGGGGAGTTTAAGAAGTCACAGTCAAACACTGACACCTGTGTTTGACCTTCACATACGATGTGATACTGATCAGCCTGGATATGGTGACAACTCCTCTCATCACTTCACTTCTTTACTTTTACAATTCATTGACGATTTGCTTATATTTTCAAAAGCCTTTTTTAAACAGCATGGACTTAATTTTAGATGTTAAAGTGTGATTTATTGATGTAATGAGCCTGCAAACCTGAAAAGAGATGGAATGATTTTGTCTCAACTTGTAACTCTCTGCAAGAATTGTGGGTAAAATAAGGAGTGTCATGCATATTTTATATTCAAAATAAAGCAGTGAATCCTTAATGTCCTGTTTTTTCTTCACTTTTACGACTCATGTGAATCTTGAAAATCTGTTTTTAGGACTTTTTTCATGTTAGTGGTATTAGTGATCTCTTGCTACAACCCTAATGCCATTGAAGCTGGGACATAGTGTAAAATGTGAATAAAAACAGAATTTGCAAATCCTGTTTAACCGAAATTCAATTGAATACACCTCAAGATATTTATTTTTCAACGTGGAAAAACTTAATCGTTACAGCAATTATTCTCTCATTTTGAATTTGATGCCTTAAACACGTTCCTAAAAAACTTGGACAGGTTCAACTAAAGTCTGGTAAAGTTGACGAATGCTGAAAAACAGGTGTTTGGATCATTCCACAGGTGAACAGGTTCAACGTCCAACTGCAGGATTTATGGATTTCATCATTTTCAGTTCACAACATCATCAAAAGATTCACAATAAAACAATGTTATGACAGTTTGAATGATGAGAAAGAAGCAGAGTTTTCTTAAACAGTGTAAGGACGGATGACCCTTATTTGCACAAGGCTTTATGATTAACATGAAAGTTTAGTAAATCATCAACGGTTGCATCTGACATTTGCTTAAAGTCATAATAATAAAGCCACTCCCTTTTGAACCGTTGAAGAAAGATACAAAGTTCAACATCACTGAGCCATTTTGATCGTGAGTTAATACGTCTGAGACAAGATGGGGAAGTTTCTTTTGATTCTTCTTTTCTTTCATGTTTCTTCATCAGGTAAAGTCATGTTTCAGTTTTTTCTGTGAGCTTTTATTTCACACCTGGATCTATATTTTATGTTGAACGTTCTGCAGAGGCTTAAACTTCTTTTCCCCCACAGAAAAACACTCCTTAAAGGTTTTCTTTAGTCGACTTCCTGGAACCCCAGGTTTTCCGAATTATATCGGAACAATTGAGGTGGATCAGGTTCAAGCTGCTTACTGCGACAGTTACAAAAAGATGGAAATAAAACAGGATTGGGTGAAAACAATGATGCACTCTAACCAAGACCACATGAACTGGTACCATGCAAAGTGTTTTGGAAACCAGCCTCATGCTTTTGAAGACATGATGAACAATCTGATGCAGAGCTTCAATCAGAGTAAAGGTAGGCGACTCTATTATTCTGTCTTATTTGTTATTGCTAAATTTTATTTGGCTGCTACCAGGGGCGTGACTCAGCAGAGAATCGCATGGACCATTGTCATATTCTGGGGCCGTGTTCCTGAAGATTCTGTGTTCAAAGAGTTGCTCCTCGCGGCCAAATTCTAAGAAAATTCTTAAAATCATATTAGTTTTTTCAGAATTTCCCCTTAAAGAGAAGAGTAGATTCTAGTAAAGATAAAAACTATGAAACGAGCTCCTTAGGTGAGATCATTGACTGTATATAGAATTATACAGTCTATGGGTGAGATCTGTTAAGAGCAGGGAAAAGGACTTTGAAGCGGCTCAGGAGTTCCCCAAGCAGAGGACAAAATGGTGGACAAAAGAGGAGAGGAATTATCCAAACACTGGATGACAATGAATTAATGAAATTCTACAGAGTGGATCATTGTGCAGGAATTATGTTTAAGGTTGATATCATTGCAGATGGGCTTATTTTTCCAACCCAATGCCACAATACAGTACCATCTGCAAAAAGAAAACCAACCAACACTGCTTCTTATTTGTCAGCAATCACAGACATTTATGAAAGCCAATTTATCTTATTAATACCAAATTAAGTTAAAATGTTGAAAGTGCAAAAATTACCAGTATAGCAATTAATGAAAGCAAATAAATATAACTATCACTGTGTGAATAGTGTGCAAGTGGAACTAAGTTTTCCCACATTTTGTGGGATAATTTTCAAATATAGCTTACAATTTATTTAAGTGAAATATGGTTTACAATCACATGGTCGTCATAAGATTTGAGTCTATGATTGACCCTCCTGTTGCCTTCAGATTTACTCTACACTGTCTGTTCTGACTGTTTATAAAGTACAAAGTGAAAAATTTCCTCCAATAGTCACACATATTTAGCAATTATTTTTGTGATATATAGGATGATAGACCTTATTAACATGAAAGTGAAGCGCCCTTAGTCTTTCTAAACAAGGAAACTGCAACTAAAAACACAACATTCAATCTAGGTTTGGAAAGCTGGATGTTTACTCTACTAACCCACTACAGATAGAGAGAGAGAGAACATTAAGTTAAACAGTGACTGTTTTATTGCCTAAACAGTCAACAATCAATATTGATACAATGTACAAAAATACAATATCCCAAAATAAACCCTTTTAAAAATGGTAAAATAAAATAAAAAGTCCAAAAAATAAATGTCTTTAATTCCAGTGAAAGTTCCAGTTCTCATGAGACTCTCCTATAACTACCTGGGTAGATTTTGTCATGTTTGTCTTCTGATCCTTGACTGAAGTGACTGTGAGTCTGAAGTTCGAAGAGGGCAGAACCCACGGCTGACCACACTGTGTGTTCGGTCCGTTCTGTCAAACTCTCTGGAAACTGGCTCGCCACTGAACCCTCCTGGGTTCAGAATCTTTAAACTGAAGAAAAAACCAATCTACACACACAGTGTAGAATAACATTACTGTCACTTTCTGTTCATTCTACTTCAATCAGTCTTATTATCTCTAAATGTAAATAAAATTACACACTTGTACACAGTCAAACTGTTCTGTCCATTCCTTGCTCAGAGTTCTTTGGGAATGTTCTTGAAACTCTCATAAGCTAAGACTCCTTGCTAGGAAATTTAAGTTAAGTTCAGAGCTCTCTGAGAGGCTTCTCAGAAACTAGGAATACGGGATCTGTTCTTTACAATTAAAGACACCGACTGTATTCAACAGGAAAAGTCTGCACAGATTTCTGTTTCAAGCTTTTCTATGTTTCAGTGTGAGGAATCATCTGCAGGCAACAATATTTAACTTGGTCTTTGTCTCTACCTCTCTCCTTTTTTTTCAGGTGTTCATGTTTTACAGCAGATCAGCGGTTGTGAGTGGGACGATGAAACTGGAGAAGTTCATGGTTTTATGAAGTTTGGTTATGATGGAGAGGACATCTTATCATTTGATGTAAAGAATCTGACATGGATTGCTCTGAAACCTGAGACGATCAGTCTAAAATTGAGATGGGACGCTGACAGACATCAACGCCAACTTGATCAACATTACATCACTCTGGTTTTTCAAAAATGGCTGAAAAAGTACATGGATCTTGGAAAAAGCACTCTAATGAGGCAAGGTATGATCATGTAATCATGTTTAGGTTCTTCCTAATCACAATTTAACTTTCTTTTTTTTTTAACCTTATTTGATTTGTCTTACCCCCCTTTAGTCCTCCCCTCAGTGTCTCTCCTCCAGAAGTCTCCCTCCTCTCCAATCACCTGCCACGCTACAGGTTTCTTTCCTGACAGAGCCCTGATTTTCTGGAGGAAAGATGGAGAGGAGCTTTTTGAGGATGTGGAGTATGGAGAGATCCTCCCAAACCAGGACGGATCCTTCCAGATGAGTGTGGAGCTGCTAAAACTTCCACCTGAGGACTGGGGGAAATATGAGTGTGTGTTTCTGCTCTCTGGGGTGAAGGAGGACATGGTCACCAACCTGGACAAAAACATGATCAGGACCAACTACAGTGAGTCTGTTCTCTGGTTCTTCAAAACGTCTCATCATTAATACTCACACAGAATTTGGATGAAATAAAAAAAGTTGTCTTTGTTCAAATACTGTTGTTGGTTTATGTTCTGCAGAGGACGTCACCAACATTGGTCTGATGCTTCTGTTGTGGGTCCTTGTTACTCCTGTTGTTGGATTTATGTTTTACATGCTATATAAAGGTAAGAGTCTCAGCTGAACTGACAATTTTTTCTCTGATATAATACATGAACTAAAGGTGTGTTTGTTCCAGCGTCATAGTAACATGTTGTGTTTCTCCTCTCACCTGTTCACCTGCACATGCTGTTGACTGTTTTGGTTTTTTTCTTGTTGTCATTGGTTTTTGCTCTGCAGAGGATCATAGGACCCAAACACTGATGTGCATTTCAATGTTCACCCTGATCCTTGTTGCTGCTGTTGTTGGATTCCTGTGTGACATACTATATAAAGGTAAGAGTCTCTCATGTGAGCTGATGATCTTTACTCTGAAATAAAAAGAGAATTAATGGTGTGGGGGTTTTTTACGCCTGTGATAACATGTTGTATTTGCTCTTCTCACTTGTTTACCTGCATATGCAGTTGACTGTTTTGTTTGTTGACTGATGTTGGTTTCTGCTTTGCAGAGGATCTCACTGGTGTTCCAGTTGCTGCTGTTTCTACTCTGATCATTTTTTTTTTAGTGTTTGTTATTGTTGTTGTTGGATTTTGGTTATACGTACACTATAGAGGTAAGAGTCTCTCAGGTGAGCTGATGATCTTTACTCTAATATATTTAGAGAGCTAATGTTGTCTTTGGCCAAAAGCTACAGTAACCTGTTGTATTTCCTCTTCTCACCTGTTCACCTGCACATGCTTTCCTCTGTTTTGTTTGTTCATAATTGTTGGTTTTTGCTCTGCAGAGGATCACAGCACCACAACACTTATGTGCACTTTTGTGTTCACTCTGATTGAGGTTGCTGCTGTTGTTGTATTCATGTTTTACATGGAGTATAAAGGTAAGAGCCTCTCAGGTGAGCTGTGGTCCATTTCACAAAGCAGGTAAAAACTCTGAGTCTGTTAACCCTGAAATGAGGTAAACTCTGAGTTTCCATTCCACAAAGCGAGGTAACTTAAACAGAGATAAAGGGTAAACTCTAGCCTGTTTCACAGAGAGAGGTAACTCCAGCTATCAGTCAGTTACTGTAGTAACAGACGCTGTTAAACTAACCTGGTCTGGACCAGGTTTTTCTCAATGAACCTGGAGTTTCTCTCTGTCTCCGCCCTCTTTCAACCACACACCATGTTTGATTTCCTCATTCTTTCGGTCAGCGGGCCAGTTTTGGTGTATTATGGCTCTGCCATCTGTTATTTAAAAAACATATAAATTTACTTTTTTCACAAACACAGCATGTCCTTTTGACAATGACCCCGTTGATGAAGGTGCAGAATTACTGCGCAGGGTATTTAATGTTTTTGGGAGATTGTCATCAGACCGCATATGGATGTCCTGACATTTCCAGACAATTCTTTTTTTTTAAACCGTTTCACATCACAGTCCATCATTTTCAGACACGACCTAATCCGTCCTCACATTTGCAACATTGCCAGCCGTAGTCTCTCACATCCCAGCAGATACTGTGTCATGCTCTGAGTTTTTTCTAAATGGAAGTTTTTTTTTAATTATATCAGAGATACAAGGCAACTGTATGCTTGTTGTCAGAGGTGGAGGTGCAGGACCACCACCCATTTTCCTGGCATCTGCTTCTTTCTGTTTGCTTAGTAAAAGTCTGTGTTAGTTTAAATAGGATTAATTATTTAACAGAGCGTGATACATATGAGAAGACCTTTATGTGTGTGTAAACAGCATTATGTTGGAGGTAAAACAACTGCACAGTCAAACAGCCACGTAATATTTATCTTACAATGTAAAAGGTGATCAAAATGAGGAAAACAAAGGTCTCACCTGTTTGAACAATGTTTTTATATTTCACCTTCTGTTGCTCCCGAGTGCGCTTCTCCCCCGCAGGATTGCACCTAAATTAAATAAATGAATGATCTACATTCAGCAGTTTTCCCTGTAATATTATTGTGATTGTTGGACTACATTTAAACTTACGTATTCACCAGAGCAGCGATGTTCTCTCACACCGTCTCCATCTCCTTTGCAGCTGCTGTGGTGTTGCACATTTTCCCAAAAACATGTTCAAATTTGCCATACGGGCACATTAAGATTTCCAGTTCTAGCGGGTTAAAAAAAACGCCGCCCTCTGCTTCCCCGTTGCTATGGTGACTCGTTGAATCAGGGCCCCATTGATGCTGTCTTTTTACAGCGGTGGCGCACACGCTTAATTGCAGGTGAAACTACTCCGAGTTGATCGAACAAACTCAAATCAGCTGTTCTGGAACCAAAAACACAGTTTTCTTTCTCAAAGTTGATCAACTCAGAGTTCAGGGTTTAACTCAGAGTTTGTTGAACCTGCTTTGTGAAACGAACCCCAGATTATCTTTAATCTGAAATAATAAGAGAGCTAATGTTGTGTTTGTCAAAGAGCTACAGTAACATGTGTTTGCTCCACTCACCTGTTCACTTGCACATGCTGTTGACTGTTTTGTTTATTTACTTGTCGTTGTTGGTTTTTTGCTCTACAGAGAATCATAGGAACGAACCACTTACATTTGTTTCAGTGAGCATTCTGATTAGGATCTTTGTTGTCGCTGTTTTTGGACTTGGATTGGGCAGATGGTGTAAAAGAACTTGTCTGTCAGGTGAGCTGATGATCTTTACTCTGACGTAATAAGAGAATAAACTGTGATTATCAGAATGCTACCAGAACATGCTGTGTCTACTCTTCTCACATGTTCACTTGCACATGCTTTTATTCTTTTTTGTTTATTCATTATTGTTGGTTTTTGCTCTGCAGGATATACTTGGGCCATATTTTTCCCAGTCATTTACGCTCTGTTTTTTGTTGCTGCTATGGTTGAATTAAAGATTTACCAACCATATGAAGGTAAGAATCTCTCAGGTGACTTGATAATTCTTTTACTCTGAAGAAATAAGAGAACCAACGATGTGTTTGTTTTAGGGCTATAGTAACATGTTGTGTTTGCTCTGATCACCTGTTTACTTGCATGTGCTGCAGTTGTCTGTTTTATTTACCTTTTGTTGTTGGTTTTTTTGCTCTGCAGAAGATCATAGGGCCGTACTAATTTTTTCTGTTTCACTGAGCTCTCTGATTTCGGTCTTTATTGTTGCTGTTTCTGGATTCATGTGTAACAAACTATTAAAAGGTAAGAGTCTCTCAGGTGAGCTGATGATCTTTATTCTGAAATAATTTGAGAACGTATTATGCGTTTGTTTCGAAGGTCTAGTTACAAGTTGTGTTTGCTTTACCCACCTGTTTACTTGCTCATGCTGCTTTCCGTTTTGTTTATTCATTTTTCTTTGTTTTTGCTCTGCAGAGGATCCTAGGACCACAGCACTTATGTGGACTTTAATGTTCACTCTGATGAAAGTTGCAGCTGTTTTTGGATTCATGGTACACATACTGTTTTACGGTAAGTCTCTCAGGTGTGCTGATGATTTTTTACTCTGATATAATAAGAGAACTAACAGTGCATTTGTTCCAGGGCTATAGTCACATGTTGTGTTTGCTCTTCTCATCTGTTTACCTGCACATGCTGTTAAGTTGTTTTGCTTACATGTTGTTGTTGTTGGTTTTTGCTCTGCAGAGGTTCATGGGAACGAACCATTTATATTTCTTTCATTGAGCACTCTCATTATGGTCCTTGTTGTTGCTGTTGTTGGATTCATGTTTTACAGACTGTGTAAAGGTAAGAGTGTCTCAGGTGAGCTGACGATCTTCATTCTGACATAATAACAGAACTAACAGTGTTTGTTTGACCCCACAGATTCTGAAACCAGGACTGAGGAACCTGAAACTCTGAACCATCAAAGAATACCATTGAATAACCTATCATCAACACATCAACGCGAGGCCAACGAGGAAGAATAGACTTTAAATACTGAACCAGTTGGATAAAATCTACTGAGGACGTTTAAAGAGTCACAGTTCAACTCTAACACTTGCGTTCGACCTTTAACACGTCCTCTGTGAAACTGATCAGTTTGGAAATGGTAGCTCCTCCGATTACTTCACTTTTTTACCTAAGTACCATATTTATGACTTGTTAATATATTTAAAACTCTTTTTATATACAGCATGGACTTCATTCTATGAATGATAGTAAAAATGAATGATAAAGTGAGTTCTGTTGATTTACTGAGACTGAAAACCTGAAAAGAGATGCAATGATTTTGTCTCAACTTGTAACTTTCTGCAGCTTAAAATCAAACATTAAAGCAGATCAGGGTTAAAACTGAGAATCTCTGCAAGAACTTTGGGTCAGTAAAAGGAAAAGCATGATGTATATTTTATATTCAAGATAAAGCGGTAAACTCTTAATGTCCTGTTTTTTTCTTCACTTTAAGGACTCATGTGAATCTTGAAAATCTGTTTTGAGACTCTTTTTTTATGTTAGTGTTTTTTTTATGTCTTTCTACAACCCTAATGCCATCAAAGACACTGTGAAATGCAAATAAAAACAGAATTTGCAAATCCTGTTTAACCTAAATTCACTTGAATATGCCACAGAGACAAATATTTGCTCATTTTGAAACTGATGCTGAAACAAAAGTCTGGTAAAGTTGATAAAAGCTGAAAAAAACAGCTGTTTGGATCATTCCACAGGTGAACAGGTTGATTGGAAACAGGTGAGTGTCATGATTGGGTATAAAAGGAGCATCATCCCCAAAAGGCTCAGTCCTTCACAAGCAAAGATGGGGCCAGGTTCACCACTTTGTCAACAACTGCGTGAGCAAATAGTCCAACAGTTTAAGAACAATGTTTCTCAACGTACAGCTGCAGGAATTGATGGATTTCATCATCTAGAGACCATAATATCATCAAAAGATTCAGAGAATCTGGAGAAATCATGTTTTAGTCATCAAATTCAGAATGAGTGAAGAATAAATGAAAAAAAAAAAGTTTATCAGTTTGAACAATAAATAAATTGTATTTGTAGTGTATCCAATTGAATCATAGTTTTCTGTTTTAATTTATGTTTTACACGACGCCCCAACTTCACTTGAACCAGGGTTGTACTTATGTTGACTTAGGTTAATTACAAAGATTCAAGAATAGTAAGAATGCATTGAGGATATTGTATTATGGTTTAAGACTCCAAAGAATATGAAAAGTCATATTTTAGTATTTTAGCCTGATTCCTGGTTGTTACCTTGTTGATAAAGTTTGCTTTCACTGCGTGTGTTGAATAAAGTATTGAGTCTGCTCCTTCTTTACTTATTTTAGGTCAAATACCAGAAAACACTGATTTTTTTCCCACTTTTAGAAATCTTCTCTGGAATGGCAGATGTCAGATGCGCTCCCAGACAGACAGACAGAAATTTGAATCAATCAATATCCCTGTCATTGAATAAAGTCTACTTCAAGTTCACACGTCCTCAGGGGCGTCTGCAGCCGGCTGCTCATTTTGTCCGGGGGACGCCGCTGACCCCTGAGCCACTGCCGGGGATTGTCCTGATGCAAATCAGGAGGGGGAACCAATTCATCGTCGCACAATTCGATTAGACATCTGCATATTGAGCATCTGCACCCCATGAAAATCTGCCAATACTCGCCCCCCTCCCCCACCTCCTCCGGCCCCCCACGAGGGCAGCGCCCCACGACCTCAGGGGCAGCCTCGGCCCCTGCTCTCCTCCCGTGTCCCGTCTCCCCCTCGCGTCCCCTCCTGACCCTGTCAGACCCGGCTACAATACCTGACCCCGCCCCAGAGACGGGCCGAGTGGAGTTCAAGGTAAACGTCCTTTTCTCTGGTCTGTCTGCGGCCGCCCTGCCCCGTAATCACATGCAGCGCCCTTTTTTTTTTTCAAACTTTCTCACACACACACTCACACCCTGTTTTTTCATTAAGACCTTATTTCCAGAAGCCCCGGCTTTGCTGTGAAAATGAAGATTTTCCTTCATTGTGAGATTTTCTTTGTGCCTGACTCTGACTGCCGGCTCTTATTCAGACGCCTCTGCCTCTCAGAAAAACTGACGTCCTTTTGTCGCTTCTCTTATTGAATCATCAGGCCGGCTTTCACATCTTTGAGAGTTAAAACAACATTTTGAATCGTGCCACACACAACGGGCAGTTAAGCAAAACATACGCTGAGTGACGGTCAGAAAAGAACATCTGTATCAGAGCAGAAACTCTTCACATCTGACTCTGTTCTGTCAAAACTCCTTTTGACAAACACGACTATTTCTCTCCTGAGGTTGATCTAAATCCAAAGACTTTAACAAGCATTACTCAAACCAAGTCTTTATTAACTCTAAGATCCTGTAACATCTTCAGATAATTTCCCAGGATGAAAACATAATGTAGGTCACTTTAAAGCTGCTGAAACCTGAAATCACAGTCGAAACCAAACATGTCTAAACTCAGGCCTGAGGTCTAATTTCATACAGGCCCCAGATCCAATTTTACATTTACATCTGTACTAATGTCTCATTGAACGTCATTTTGACCATGCACAGTCTATCTGTATGAAGCTAAATCTCTGTTCATTAAACAGGAATTCCACAACTCTTACAGCTGAAGTTTTTAAATGAACATTTTAATCATGGTGTGAAAATGTGAGAAAAACATCAAAGGACACAAGACTCGGGTTACTATAATTTTTCATTTTTTTTTAAAAGTTAAAGAGTGATAGAGCACAGGCTAAAGGAAAAAATACAAGCTATAGGCTAAAACAGGAGCTAAGAGCTAGAACACCAGCAAAAGGCTAAAATACAGGCTTCATGCTAAATTAAAGGCAATAAAAGACTGAAACACAAGCTTAAGGCTATAATATTGGCTCAGTACTAAAACATGAACTTATGGCTAATATATGGACCAAAGGCTGATACAAAAACTAAAGGCTTAAAAACTGATTAGAGGCTAAACAATGGCTAAAGGGTAAACCGCTGTCCAACGGCTAAAATAATAAACTAAAGGGTTAAACACAGGCTACAGGCCTAAAAAGGGCTAAAGGCAAAAACTCAAGCTAAAGTATTGAACACGGTGTAATCTCTAAAACAGAAGCTAAAGACTACAATGCTCGTTGAAGGCTAACACAGGTCCCTATGGCAAAACCATAAGCTAAAAGCTAAAGGCAAAACTACAGGTTAAAACACAGGTTAAAGGCCTTCACATGGACTTCGAGGCTAAAACACGTGTTAAAGCCTAAAGCATGAGCTAAAGGCTTAAATACGATATAAAGGTTTGTTAATCAGTTTCATTCCGCGTGCAGCAGTTATTCTGCAGTGATCTGTTCAAACCTGAGAGTCTATCAATGAAATGAAGAGCCAGGTTACGTTTGTTCTGCTTGGTGAGGTTGGAGTTGGTAGATGAGCACTGGTAGGACACAACCAGGATTCACGAACGTTACATGTTACTGACATGTCTCAGAGCACCGGGCTGTGAGTAGCCAAGCTAAATGTAATGTAGCCGGTTACTAAACTACGCTAAAAACTTCCAAAGTTGATAGTAGCAGTTGATAAATACAGTCCCATGTGGTGTTGTATCCACTTAAACGTTGTCTTGAGCAAAGAAAAGTAGAGTTTAAAAGAACGACTCCCCTCACAGTCGCTTTAAGTTTTTCTTCCTATTTCATTTTGTCTCTTCATCTTCAATTTCAGTTTAGTTCTAGTTATTACTTTAAGTGTTTTTTCTAGTTTAATTGGAAACAAGACCACCAAACAGAAAATTACCTACTGTAGCTTTAAAATACAGCGTCAAATCACTGAGAAGTCGTCTCTTAAAGCTTCAGTGGGATATTTTTAGAAGCCCTCAACATCAGGTCTGGACCTGTTACATCCACCTGTTGGTTTTTCATCAGTGAGATCTGAAACACGAAGGTGAACTCATCTATCGACCGGCGCCGCTAACGACTTTGAACCTCGTCTCTGAGATTCTTGGCAGGAAGTGAGCGTCAGCAGCCTCCTGGTCGTAAAACTGCTTTTGGTCGCTCTCCCAGAGTGCACTGGGCTGGGAGAGGACAGAGAATCTCTGTGTCACCTCGCCATGGCACGGGATGTGAGGGATCGCTGCGAATGTCAATAATCGCATGAACCCAGTCGGAGCCGCTGCGGAGCAACAGACGCACCTGGAAATCAGGATCAGAGAAAGTTAAACGATAAAAAGCCTTTTAAACCTGAACGAGAGAATCAAGCTGAGTTTTTTGTGTCAAAGTGTTTGTGACGAAAGCATGAACCTGCTTAATCAAACATGTTCTGAAAGTCCCTGTAAAGACTTAATAAGTCTCACTTTTACACATCTACCTGTTCACGATCCATGATTGAAAATGAGATTATTATTACAACATGAGTTATTTCTCAGTATCTGTAGTCAGGCTTTTATTTTATTGAGAGAATGTGCATCCATTTATGGCACAAAGATGAGCACTGGTAGGACATAACCTCAGGTGACCGTATTTTCTCTTTTGTCCATGAGTTCAAAGACCTCTATCTCATCAACATGATAAATACAGCTCTGGAAAAAATTAAGAGTCCACTGCAAATTTTTCAGAAATCAGCATTTCTACATATATGACAGTCATTCCATTGCAGTGTCTGTTGAATCCCAACATAAGCACACCTGTTTCTACCTGTTTCTACCTGTTTCTACCTAATAAGGTACTGATGAGGTGATCACCTGGAACAAATCTCATTTAACGAGGAAATGTATAAAAACCATTGCTGTGTTCATCACTCTCCTCTGTGAAAAACTGGTGGAGAAAACGCCAAGATGCATGAGAGATGTTATTACAAATCAGGGTTTTTCTACCAAATATTGATTTCTGAATACTTCCTACGTTAAAACATTAGTGATGTGTTGTGTAAAATTAAATATGAACTTTTTTATTTGCATTGTGTGAAGTCTGAAAAAAGTGGGCTTTTTTTTTGTTTTTTCACCATTTTTCAATTTCTGCAAATAAATGCTCTAAATGACAATATTTGGAATTTGGGAGTAATGTTGTCAGTAGTTTTTACAAGAAAACAAAAATGTTCATTTCACTCAAACAAATACCTATAAAAATCAAAGTCAGAGAAACTGAAAAATTTGCAGTTGTAACATATAAATATGATGTAAATATAAATAATATGTAAATATTTTTTAAACATACTCTACCACCTTGAGTATTGTCATATCACTACAGGCGGCTAAAGTTGTATTCGTTTTCAAAATTTCTGCTTTCATGAAATCATCCACTCACATATTTTAAGGAAAATAAAATATTGTCTGCCTCAAATAAGTGCATATTTACCTAAAAACTTTAATAAAATAAACAAAATAGTCTGCAAAATTGCCCAGAGTGTCAAATTTGATATAAGAAATATATAATGAGTGAAATGATAAAGTAATATTTTTTTGTTGATTTTGTTAAAAGGGTTAATAAACATCTCAGTTCCAAAATATTTTAATTTTCTGACTATTTTTCCATGGGTCAGGCATCAAAAGATTTACCTGTAAAGTGACACGAAAATGCATTCAGCACGACCAGTAAAGGCTTAAAACTCAAAAAACTTTCTTAACTTTTCGGTTTCAGTTTGGAAAGCAACACTTACTTTAAGTTTGCATAAGTTTAGTGAAATAATTTGTGCTGATTAGGAAAATATTGTAGTTTTATATGAATCTCTAAACTGTTCTTGATGAACTCAGAGAAGTTTCTAACACTTGGAAGATGCTAAATATTGATTGAGTTGTCAGAATGTCTGTCTTGAACTTGGGGCTCAGCGTTCTCCCATCGGGGTATATTTGTCACTACAACACAATGTTGAAAAGCTTTTGTCCCTCATCCTTTAGCTCTGATCTGTGTCTCAGGGCTGGAGGACAAAAGGTGTCAAACAGAGCGTTGGACTTGGCCTGCCATGTCGTCCTGCGGCTGCTCCTAATCCTATTACGGAGCCGAGGAGGAGTATGGATCCTGCGCTGCCTTCATCCCTCTGACTATGAAAGTGTGAGGGGCCCTGTGTGTTTACTCTGCGTACGTGTGTGTTCGTGTGTGTGTAATTGCATTGTAAGCGATGTCTTATCCACGTTGTCATAATGTGTTATCCACTGATGCGGCTGGAGGTCTGCTGTCTTTTCCACTTCGCTACGGGGCAGGTGGACGATTCAATCACCGCCGCAGAGTTTCACCTCTGACGTTCAACAGGGAGAGTTTCTGACGCTGTGATTAAAAAAAAAAAAAAAATTACAGATAGATTTTTTTAAGGGGAAAAGTTCCTAAAAGAAGAATAAATAAGATAAAAAAAATAAAAAGTCCTCACTTTTTGTAAACTCAAACTGGATGAGCTCACACTTTCTCCTCACTTTCAGGTTCACTATCATAAAATTAAGCATGATATTTTACTGGGGTAAAGACTCCATTTCCCATGAGCACTTTCACCCACTGTAGTAAAGATGTGACTCCAACCAAGGCGTGCATTTTTTTTGCAGTGCAGACCTTTTTTTAAACACTACTTTTCTTTGTTAACTTTCATCAAGATGCAAAGTGATGAGGTAATTTGTTGATTTATTTACTTTTTTTTTTGAAAGATGATGACAATAAAACTTTGTAAACTCCGTTTGTAGTGTAGTTCAGTGTTGGGGTGCGCTCACGTTGGCCCCCCTGCAGCGCTGTTACTGGCCTGTACAGCTCGTGGTCACACTACTTTTGAATTAATGTAGAACGCAGAGAATATGGCCATCACTTTAGTTACTTTTTGGTTTAAGTTATGATGTTTTGGTCCAACACAGCCCTCTTAACACTTTTTTATTTGCCCTTTATGAATAAAAATGCTGTGAGGCTGCTCCTGTATCATGGCCTGTGTCAGTAAATTTCATGGAAATGTGCAAAAATACAAACGCAGAACATTTCCGTACTCCATGTTGAACACAAATGTGCTTTAACACCCTTGCCACTGTTTGAAATATTTGTCAACAGGTGTAGGTGCAGCAGTCGTACATCATGTCCTCGTTGCGTATGCGTGATTGTGCTCATGTGTGTAGTGTACCACACCTAAACACATCTCTACTTAGTGTGACAGAGCCAAACCTAACCTGCTCCTACTTTTTATTGATAGATTTTCAAGTATGAACATCATCACACACAGCTTAACATGCATTTTAGCCCCATGCTCTATCACTCTCCTGTTTAGCTTTCTTCTTCTCTGACCTACTTTTTCTGTCAGACAGTCCTGAAAAATAACAAGAGGTCAGATTTTGCTTCTTACTGCTGAACTTTGGGACTTTTGGTTTATATGGTCAGAAACTGTGAGAAATTATTAAGAAATAACAGACCTTGGAGCTAATAATCACATTTTAATCATGGTTAATGAACAGGCAAACATGTTAATGTGAGACTATTTCAAAATCAGTAACACTTTAGATTAGGGAACACATATTCATTAATTTGTAGTCAATAAGTAATAATTAGGAGTTGATATATGGAAAAGTCTGAATTCATAATGCAATCGAGGTGGAATAAAGGGTTAATGCATGCTTAATAAATACTAATTAGGGGCTAGTAAGCTACTTATATGCATGTTAATAAGCACCGACTTTATGGGGAATATGTTCCCTAATCTAAAGTGTTACCCAAAATCATGTTAAAATCATGGACCTTTAAGTTCACCCTGCTCATATGTGCTTTAATCTGTTTAATTATTTTTGTACATTCCTGTCATTGATCTTGTTTTACCATGAACATATTGCTCAAATCCTAATTTTTTGCTCTTTCAAATCTTTTACTGTTAATTTTTTTTAATTTTTTTTTGCATTGTGAAACCACCAAAAAATTCTTAAATATTGTAAAATTAAATACTCGAGAGATACTATCTTAAATAAAAAGTGAAAGTCTTCTCACCTGTCCCCCATTTTTTTTTTTGAATAGTTGTTTTTTTGAATAGGGGGCTCGTTGTCTTCAAAATAGGTGACTTTACAAAAAATATTTAATATTGATGTTTTGGATTATACAATGGAAAGATAAAATAAAAATGAATCACTATGCAAAATGACTTAGAGGTCAAATGATTAAGAGCTTTGATAAATGACTGATATTCTGGGTTATCTTTTGGATTGTAGAGGATTGGTAAAAATAAGCCTCAGCTTCATCATAATCCTCTTTCAGTTATGGATGTGTTTTTTTTTCCTTTTTCTTTTTGAGTAAATGTTTGGTGCAAACATGTATATAAAAAATCTTTTCTCTTTTTTCCCCTTTTTTTTGGAAACTGTCGCATTTTTCAATTTCAATATTCAGTCACTCATCCATTGTTGGATTTTCATGCTCTGCTCTTCTTGATGTTTTTGCTTGTAAATCCAATTTTTATTTAAAGTTTTTTAATGAAACAATTTATAATTATCATAGGGAGAATGTTGTGTTTTTTCTTGTTTCATGTGTTTTGCTCAGTTTCTGGTTTTGATGTATTTTTCCATCACTTTGTCTGTTTGTCTGTGAGCAGTTTGAGGTTAAAATAACCAGAATAAAGCGTCTCAGACCGACCTTTTGTTTTCTCTGGGTATCACTTATGTGGCTCAAGTGCAGGCTGTGGCCACACACACTCACACACACACTCGCACTCACACACACACACACACCTCCCCTGAATGCTCACATTTACATTGAACAGAGTCAATTGGCTGTCAAATGCAGTTTGTGATTAGACACCAGCGGGTTTGAGACCTAATGTGTCCGAGGCCCCGGACGCCGTGGTCCCCCCCCCCTCTCCGTGAACCCCACGGCCCCTCAGTTTTCATCTCAGCGCCTCGGTTCAATGTTAACGTCCAGCGCTGTCCACTCTCTGGTCGTCTCCTGAGAAGAAAGGAGAACGAAGGAGAGAAAGAAAACCAAACCTTTCCTCCTTCTTTTCTCACCCCGGCCTCCTCTTGTGTGCTGTCCAGCTGGCTGTGACCCTTGACCCCGTGACCCTCACTCCTGACCCCTGGACCCGTTCCCACGCCACGCCTTTTTGTGTCCACCTCGCCATGGCAACGCCTCGGCCACTGCTGCTACCACGGTAACAGATGGACAGGGCTGTGGAAATAACTTCATTCAGCCCCGCCCGGAGAAAAGGGAGAAAAGGAGGGAGGGGTGAGGAGCATGGACAATCGCCGCCTCCCCCCCCTCCTCCTCTTCGTCTCACACACTCTGACACCTCCTGCGCCGCTCTCTAACACCCCGATCCTCTTGGATGTATCCCTCAGCAGGGGCCGGTGGTATCAGCGCCTGATAGAGTCATTAACACTCAGATCCCAGATTGAGTTTGGCACGAACACGGGACAAACATGGGATGAAGACGCTCGTGAAAAGACACCCAGAGTCACCCTCATATCCCATTTCACACTATTTACGCTGACTCCATCGCCACGTTGTAATTATCTCTCTGCCTCTTTTATTGGCCCCTTTTGTTTTCCCACATCCTCCGATGAGGGAAGGGGCCGGGGCCAGAGTTGTAAAGACACAGAGCTGAGCAGCGGGGGATGTGTTTGCTAACTCGGAGACAAACGGTGAAGTGAATGGCGTCGCAGAGGAGCTCAATAAGGTGCAACAGGAAAATGAACTGCAACAGTGTTGGTGCTAATCAGTAACTAACCTCCAAACAAGGTTGTGTGTGTTTTTGTCCCCCGTCTTTTGGGGGGGGGAACACCTCTCGGACAGAGACTGTGAATAGATTAAAGGGGAGGGGGGGGATAGTGTAATTACTGGTGCTGAATGGGGTCCAGAAGAAGAAGAGAGGGTTCATGCTGTCGAAACACACTTGTCTTTGTGAGCCGAGTTTGATCCTCTGGGCTCATCTTGTGCTTCCTGCAGAGAGGAAACAAACAAATAAACAAACACAAGAAGCACCAACAACAACAAGTGAAACGGATCACTACTTCACCTCAAAAGGTTGTTGTCAAAGTC
>RPOG01004817.1:0-20231 GCA_008086565.1 Thalassoma bifasciatum
GTGAAAAGTCAAACCTCCTAATCACTGGTCCCAAATCCCTCACCCCAACCGCCAGCAGCTTCAGCCTCTCAATTGACAATGTTTCCCTCACCCCATCCTCACACGTTCACAACCTCGGCATCATCCTAGACTCCCATCTCACTCTGGAAAATCACATAAATCGCATCACTCAATCCGCCTTCTTCCACCTCAAAAACATTGCCCGTCTCCGTTCATCTCTTTCCTTCTCCACCGCCGAAACCTTAATTCACGCATTCATCACTTCCAGACTGGACTATTGCAACAGCATCCTCTACGGCCTCCCTGCAAAACAACTCAAAAAACTTCAATACATCCAGAACTCCGCCGCCCGCCTTCTCACCCACACACGCTCCCGAGATCACATCACCCCTGTCCTCCAAAAACTCCACTGGCTCCCCATCAACCAACGCATTCAGTTTAAATTACTCCTCCTCACCCACAAAGCCCTCCACAACCAGGCCCCCTCCTACCTCTCCAACCTGCTCCACCATTACACCCCTTCCCGAGATCTCCGCTCATCAGAGGCCCACCTCCTCTCCATACCACCCAACACCAAGCACCGAACCTGGGGGGACAGAGCCTTCTCTGTCGCTGCCCCCACCCTCTGGAACACCCTACCACAACACATCCGAGCCTGTCCAAACCCATCCACTTTCAAAACCCTCCTCAAAACTCATCTTTTTAAAAGTGTTTTTAATGTCTAACTGCTTTTAAATGTATTTCATGTCTTTGTTTTGTCTTTTCACTTTTATAGGTTATTATTTTTGTTATCACTACTGTGTTGTTTTAACTGATGTTTTTAATTCTGTAAAGCGACTTTGAGTACTTAGAAAAGCGCTCTATAAATAAAATTTATTATTATTATTATTAAAGTTAAATTGAAATATGATAAGTGTTTCAGTTAAGTTATAAAATAGTTTTGAAGAAATTAGTCAGAAGGCCTGTTAGTGACTAGAAGGTGGGCAGCATTTCCTTTCAGCAAATGGATGTTGAAATGTTGCTTAATTTGATGGAAAATCTCAATGTTGAATGTTAATGCTCAGCATTCCAACATAATTAGTCAAAAGGCCAACTTGTCAGAGGGCCAGTTAGTCAGTGAGCCCACAAGTCATTAGCAAGAAGGTCTGTTAGTCAAAAGAGGCTCATTAGTCAGAGGGTCAGTTAGTCAGGAGGCTCATTAGTCAGAGGGTCTGTTAGTCAGAGGGTCTGTTAGTCAGAGGGTCTGTTAGTCAGGAGGCTCATTCGTCAGAGGGTCTGTTAGTCAGAGGGTCTGTTAGTCAGGAGGCTCATTCGTCAGAGGGTCAGTTAGTCAGGAGGCTCATTAGTCAGAGGGTCTGTTAGTCAGAGGGTCTGTTAGTCAGAGGGTCTGTTAGTCAGAGGGTCTGTTAGTCAGTTAGTCAGGAGGCTCATTGGTGAGAAGGACCATTACTCGGAGGGTCTGATAGTCACAAGGCTCATTAGTCAGAGGGTCTGTTAGTCAGGAGGCTCATTGGTGAGAAGGACCATTAGTCAAAGGGTCTGTTAGTCAGGAGGCTCATTAGTCAGAGGGTCTGTTAGTCAGGAGGCTCATTGGTGAGAAGGACCATTAGTCAAAGGGTCTGTTAGTCAGGAGGCTCATTAGTTAGAGGGTCTGTTAGTCAGGAGGCTCATTAGTCAGAGGGTCTGTTAGTCAGGAGGTTCATTGGTGAGAAGGACCATTAGTCAAAGGGTCTGTTAGTCAGGAGGCTCATTAGTCAGAGGGTCTGTTAGTCAGGAGGCTCATTGGTGAGAAGGACCATTAGTCAAAGGGTCTGTTAGTCAGGAGGCTCATTAGTCAGAGGGTCTGTTAGTCAGGAGGCTCATTGGTGAGAAGGACCATTAGTCAAAGGGTCTGTTAGTCAGGAGGCTCATTGGTGAGAAGGACAATTAGTCAGAGGGTCTGTTAGTCAGGAGGCTCATTAGTCAGAGGGTCTGTTAGTCAGGAGGTTCATTGGTGAGAAGGACAATTAGTCAGAGGGTCTGTCAGTCAGGAGGCTCATTAGTCAGAGGGTCTGTTAGTCAGGATCAAAGCTGAAAGTGTGAGGAAGCTGAAGTGGGATGAACATTAGAGTAAACTGTGTTGCTGTGTTGTTCTCATGATGAAAGTTTCTGTGTCTCAGCTGAAGAAGAAGCTGAAGGATCAGGGGCTGAAAGAAGACGTCAAACTGAGCTGGAGGAAGCAGGCGGATGGAAAAGTCTTCAACAGGGAGGAGGAGGACTGTTTGATTTAAAGTTATACCATAGAGAGTCGTCAGCACAGTAGCTTCATGCTCCACCTTCATTTATGCAAAGAGAAAACATTCAAATGTGTGAGACAGCGTGAAGGAGCCGAGGGGTTAGAGGTTCTTCAGAAACCTGTGAGTCTGTTTGGACGGCAGGAAAATCAGTTCAACACTCAGATCTTTAGCACAGACTCAGTTTGCTTCAGATTTATCTGCTCCATCAGGTCCTCAGGAGGCTTTAGGAGGGTTAGACTCTCTGGTTGAAACGTAGCTTTAGTCATTGAAGCAGTTGTTAGTTCTTTTTGTGCTGTAAGCAAGAGACAAGTCCTGCTGTTCTCCCTGTAAGCCATAATCATCACAATTAAAATAAATAAATGCTGAACATTTTCGCTCTGTGTGGACTGAATATGTATAAAACATGAATCTGAATCTTTTTTTCTTCTCTTTATTCGCCTCATCCATGCTCATTGAATCATGAGCAGACAATTACAAGAGACTCTACAATTCCTCTGATTGTTAACTTCAGATCCAAGTCTGCCAACAAAAGAAAGAAGCAGAGTTTATCATGTCCTGCCCCTTAATGTATAGATTCACATTTACATAAACAGTGGTACCTTTGATTATTCAACAGTCATGTATTCAATACACCTTCACATGTAAAACACAAGGAAACAAAAGAATACGATAAAACTTTTTTGGACTTTCAAAGGTGGCTAAATGCTTGTATGCTGTTTTCCATCCAAGCAACTTTGTCAATTTGTTGCCAGAAATCTGGCAACCATCACATAAATACCATCACATAGTTCATAAGGAGATATGTAACATCTACAAATAAAGCTGAAAAAATGGAAAAGAAACTAAAAACTAAGTTAAAAGAAAAAAAGCCTCAATATCAATCAA
This sequence comes from Thalassoma bifasciatum, assembly GCA_008086565.1. Lineage (NCBI taxonomy): Eukaryota > Metazoa > Chordata > Actinopteri > Labriformes > Labridae > Thalassoma > Thalassoma bifasciatum. The sequence goes on from RPOG01004817.1 coordinate 3,162, forward strand.
ATGTCTGTAACTTTCCACAAAAAGTCCTTCTGATGAGACAAAACAAGTACTTGTGTTTCTGTTTCTGACTGAGAAAGGACGAGTTCTTCGTCAGTGATGTTGTTCCAGGTAGTGTCCCAGTTTTTCACCTACTGTAATCCATCTTTAATCCTGGGCAAATGAGTATTTGCGTTTCTCGTTTACTTTCAACATTTTACCCGCGAGCACCGACCGTAACCTTGGTAACCTGGTTTTTAACAGCAGTCGTTGCGTCATGACAGTCTCAGACTCCATCAATAATGTTAATAAGCTTTGATGTCAATCAGAAAATAGTGTGTAACTTTACAGAAAAAGTCCTTCTAAGCAGACAAAACAAGAACACGTGTTTCTGTGTTTGACTGAGAAAGGGTGAGTTCTCAGTCAGTGATGTCATCTCCAGGTAATGACACAGTTCCTCACTTGTTTATGTACCGAATGTAAACTATCTTAAATCCTAGGCAAATGAGTATTTGTGTTTCCCATATACATTCAACACGTGTCCTGGGAGTGTCAACCGTAATTGAACCCAAATTAAAACAACAGTCGTCCGAACACGACAGTCTCAGACTCAAGAGGAGAAACAGAGGAGAGGATGGGAAAAGTTCTGCAGATCATTATTGTTTTATCAGGCGAGTATCTTCACAGAAAATACAGAATTTTTCTGTTATGAACATCAGATATTCATCACTTTCCTTTTTTTTTAACGAATGTTGTATATTAATCACTGTGTTCTTTGTGTTTTGTGTTCAGGACTGTGTGTCATCTCCTCACATGATCAGCGTCGGTACTTTTTCGTTTATGAGCCAAAAACCTTTTCTGAGGCTCGAAGCTACTGCAGGGAGAAACACACCGACCTGGTCAGTGTCCAAAACCAGGAGGAAATGAGGATCCTGAACAACATGGTGGATTTGAGCTCAATAATCTCTGCAGAAAATAAAGATGTGAGTTTAGTTGACTCTTTGATATCACTCCTCATTCCCCTCCTCTCTCCTCGATCCTCTGTCCTGAAAGCAGCAGTCGTAGTTTCTGAACGTTCCTCAATGAGGAGGGTTCTTTGCTCCTCCTGGTTCGGTTGAGGAAACATTGAGATGAGATGTGGACACATTTGGTCGACTGTAGAAACATAAATTATGCTTAAAAACTTTGACTCACTACAAAAAAAAAGTCAAATATTTTTACACTGTTTTGGAGTTGGTCACTGTCAGACACCAGTTTCTTCAAACTTGGGAAAACTGTCACAGAAAATAACTTAAAGTTCACTCAATTAGTCAAAACTTCTGGAGGGGAGATGAAAAAAGTTTGATATATGGTCAAAATATAGTCCGGTTGGAGAAGTCTTCAACAGGGAGGAGGAGGAAAAGAAGGAGGAGGAGGGCTGTTTGATATAAAGTTATATCATAGTGAGTGTGTCAACACAGCAGCTTGTTGCTCCACTTTCATTTATGCAAAGAGAAAACATTCAAATGTGTGAGACAGCGTGAAGGAGCTGAGGGGTTAGAGGTTCTTCAGAAACCTGTGAGTCTGTTTGGACGGCAGGAAAATCAGTTCAACACTCAGATCTTTAGCATAGACTCAGTTTGCATCAGATTTAACTGCTCCATCAGGTCCTCAGGACATCTTGAAACCCAAATAGATAATTTAGAGTTTTAAAAAAAAGCCTCAATGTCATCAAAAAATAGCGTCCCTGTCTGTACCTTTCCTCAAAAAGTCCTTCTGAGTGTTACAAAACAAGAACATGTGTTTCTGTGTTTGACTGAGAAAGGGCGAGTTCTCGGTCAGAGATGGTTTTGTTTATGTGTTTTTATGCACCAACTTTAATCCATCTTAAATCCTGGGCAGATGAGTGTTTGTGTTTGTCAAATTTACATTCAACACTTCAATGAACCCAGAGTTAAGCAGCAGTCGTCCAAACACGACAGTCTCAGACTCAAGAGGAGAAACAGAGGAGAGGATGGGAAAAGTTCTTCAGATCATTATTGTTTTATCAGGCGAGTATCTTCACAGAAAATACAGAATATTTTTCTGTTATGAACATCAGATATTCATCACTTCACATCACTATTTCTATAGTTGTCTATTTATCAATATTTTCTTTGTGTTTTGTGTTCAGGACTGTGTGTCATCTCCTCACTTGTTCAGCGTCATTACACTTTCGTTTACGAGCCAAAAACCTTTTCTGAGGCTCAGAGCTACTGCAGGGAGAAACACACCGACCTGGTCAGTGTCCAAAACCAGGAGGAAATGAGGATCCTGAACAACATGGTGGATTTGAGCCAAATGATCTCTGCAGAAAACAAAGATGTGAGTTTAATTTACTTTTTTACATCTCACTGCATTTTTGATTAAAACGTGAGGCAGTTAGCTGTTTGATAAGTCAGAGTTTCTGAACTTTCCTCAATGAGGAGGGTTTGTTGTTCCTCCTGGTTTGGTTGAGAACAGAGGAAACATTAATCAAGACGCTGAGGATGAGATGTGGACACTTTGGTTGACTGTTAAAACTTACAGTTGTGCTCAAAAGTTTGTATACCTCAGCAGAATTTATGGTTTCTTGGCCATTTTTCAGAGAATATTAATGATAACACAAAAAAATTGTCACTCATGGTCAGTGGTTGGGTGAAGACATTTATTAAGCGGATTAAGCGTCATGGGGACAGAATAAGAATCGTCAAAGTTTCTGCAGGAAAAGTGAATCCAACTGCATAAAACAGGAAAGGGATATAAAAAGATATCCAAGGAACTGAGGATGCCAATAAGCAGAGCTCAAACTCTAATGAAGAAGTGAAAAATGAGGGATTCTGTTGAAACCAAACCACGGTCAGGTAGACCAACAAACATTTCAGCTACAACTGACAGGAAAATTGTTCTGGATGCAAAGAAAAACCTACAAATAACTTCAGCTGAAATATGGGGCTCTCTGAAAGAATGTGGTCTGGCTGTTTCAAGATGCACAATAAGGAGGCACTTGAAGAAAAATGAGCTGCTTATTTGGAAAAACTTCTGGAACAAAGTCATTTGGAGTGATGAGAGCAAAAGTGAACTTTTTGTCCACAACCATAAACATTGTTCCATTTGGAGAGGAGTCAACAAGGCCTATGATGAAAGGTCCACCATTCCTACTGTGAAACACGGAGGTGGATCACTGATGTTTTGGGGATGTGTGAGCTACAAAGGCTCAGGAAACTTGGTCCAAACTGATGAATGAAGGATGAATGCAGCATGTTATCAGAAAATACTGGAGGAAAATTTACACTCATCAGCCCAGAAGCTGCACATGAGACGTACTTGGACGTTCACACATGACAATGATCCAAAACACAAGGACAAGTCAAAGTTTTGGGATAAAAGTTGAAAATTCGAGATAAGTCAACGTTTTAAGACAAGGAGTCAAAACTTGGAGGAAAAAAATAATACCCATTTTATAAATAAAGGACAAAAAATTGAGACAAAAACCCCCGTTTTGAGATAAACAGTTGATATTTTAGAGAAGAAGTCAAATTTTAGAGATAGTAAAGTGAAAATTCTTAGATGAAATGTAGAAATTCCAGAGAAAAATTCAAATTTTTGAGATAAGAGAGGAAAAAAAAGATAAATAAAACAAAAGCATTGAGAAAAAAGCCAAATTCTGAATCTTTAATAAAGTCAATTTTGAGGATACAAAGTTGAAATTTGGGACAATAAAGTCAAAATCTCAAATACAAAGGTAAAATATGAGATCATTAATTCAAAATCATGAGTTCAAACAGGTCTGATATCTGAGATAAAAGTCAAAATTTTGCAAAAAAAAGTCCAATATTTGGGATAAAGTAAACAAAATGGGATACAAAGTCTATGTTTTAGAGAGGAAATCATAACTTTGAAATTAAGAAGTGAAATATTTTTTAAGGAAAGTTGAAATTTGGGTCCTACCATTGGCTACAGCAGAATAAAATGGAGGTTCTGGAGTGGCCATCTCAGTCTCCTGACCTCAATATCATTGAGCCACTCTGGGGAGATCTCAAACCTGCAGTTCATACAAGACAGAGCAAGAATTTACAGGAACTGGAGGCTTTTTGCCAAGAAGAATGGTCAGTTTTACCATCTGAGAAAATAAAGACCCTCATCCACAACCAGCACAAAAGACTTCAAGCTGTCACTGATGTTAAAGGGGGAAATACACGCTATTAAGAACAGTTGTTTGTTAATAAATGGCTTCACCCAAACACTAACCGTGAGTGACAGAAAAGTTTGTGTTATCTTTCATATTCTCTAAGAAAAGGTAAAAAATGCATGATTTCTTCTAGGGTACAGCATTTTGATTCTCCTCCCAAAAAAGTCAAATATTTTTGCAATGTTTTGGAGCTGTTTTCTTTTTCTTTTAAATCAGAACTTGCTGTAAAGAAACCCTTTCCATGATCATTTCAGGAAGCCTGGATAGGACTGAGCTACGACATCAACAGCTGGAGGTGGTCACTGTCAGACCCCAGTTTCTACAAACCAGGGGAGACTGAGTTCAGAAGGTGGAGCTATGGAGAACCCAGCGCGCCTCTCACCGAGCTCTGTGTACAATTGACCCATTACAGATTCTGGAATGATCACTTTTGTAGTGACTTGTATCCATCTGTCTGCTGTGACGTCACAGGTGAGATTATCTTCTTCGTCCAATCACTTGGTGACCAAAAAACCACAGTGTGAGTTATGTTTTGCTTCCTCCTCTCTCCTCGATCCTCTGTCCTTTCCCTCTTTGCCAAAGTAGAAGCTTTGAAACATTTCTGGATTTCCTCTTGTTGAAAAAGAACTGAGACTTAAAGGTTCAGTTTCTCACAGTTTGGTCGACTGTAAATGTATCACGGAAGCGCTGACTCTTCTGGCTTTGAAGAAACTGAGAAACAAAAGTGTAGATGTGGAGCTAAGGCAGAAAACTAACGGCCTCTGTGAGTCTGGTGCATCAGGACGACCCTCCACAAATTCATGTCCAACCTCATATTAGAGAGAGTCTTCAGAAGGCAGGTTTATCAAAAAGGAGAGTGACACTCAGATCCAAAAGCTGCCAATGGTATGCTATTTCTTCAAGGTGATACTTGCTAATTGCTGAATGACTGTTGTTCTGCTGATGATACTTTGCTCCTCTTATCGTTTCTGCCATATGATGAACTCACAGCTTAATCTCTGTGGTTTTATTCCAGGAACCGATGTCACGTACGTCTTCGTCCCTACTCCCATGACATGGCCTGAGGCTCAGAGTTACTGCAGAGAAAACCACACAGACCTGGCCAGTGTCAGAAACCAAGCAGATAATGAGAAGCTCTTACAGTTGTTTACTATTACAAACAACCCCTGGATCGGTCTCAGCAAAGACCTGCCGAAGTGGTCCGATGGAAGTCAGGTCTCATTCAGTAACTTGAAACAAAGCCAGGAAAACGCCGATGCTACAAGCTGTGTGGCAGCAGACTTTGGAGACTCTGGAAAATGGGAAAAATCCAACTGTGAGACAAAGAGAGCCTCCATCTGCTACAGCGGTGAGTTCTTCTTCATCGTGGACTAACAGGCGTTTGTTGGCTGTGTGAAACTGTCCCACTTCATTCTGGGTTTTATCTTTGTTTCCTATTGAAGCTTTTTCAGGTTCCAGACAAATGATCAAAGTGAGGCTGAGCTCAAACTCCTCTCTGGATCTGAACGACCCTGCAGTGATGGAGGACGTCTTAAAGCAGGTGAATCTTTAACATGTGATTTAATCTGTTTACTGCTGCCACAGAGGATCAGGATCACTGTCACAGAAAATAACTTTAAGTTTATGTCTGAATCAAAGCTGAAAGTCTGAGGAAGCTGAAGTGGGATGAACATTAGAGTAAACTGTGTTGCTGTGTTGTTCTCATGATGAAAGTTTCTGTGTCTCAGCTGAAGAAGAAGCTGAAGGATCAGGGGCTGAACGAAGACGTCAAACTGAGCTGGAGGAAGCAGGCGGATGGAGAAGTCTTCAACAGGGAGGAGGAGGAAAAGAAGAAGGAGGACTGTTTGATTTAAAGTTATACCATAGTGAGTGTGTCAACACAGTAGCTTGTTGCTCCACCTTCATTTATGCAAACAGAAAACATTCAAATGTGTGTGACAGCGTGAAGGAGCTGAGGGGTTAGAGGTTCTTCAGAAACCTGTGAGTCTGTTTGGACGGCAGGAAAATCAGTTCAACACTCAGATCTTTAGCACAGACTAAGTTTGCTTCAGATTTATCTGCTCCATCAGGTCCTCAGGAGGCTTCAGGAGGGTTAGACTCTCTGGTTGAAACGTAGCTTTAGTCATTGAAGCAGTTGTTAGTTCTTTTTGTGCTGTAAGCAAGAGACAAGTCCTGCTGTTCTCCCTGTAAGCCATAATCATCACAATTAAAATAAATAAATACAAAACATTTTCTATTCTGTGTGGACTGAATCTGTATAAAACAAAAGTTTTTATATCTGAAACAAACAACTGGAAGGTACAAACTTTGTGTGTGAACTCACAGCTTTGCTTTGAGCTCTGACAGAAATGTAAAGATGATAAATGTGAAGCTACAGAGAACAGAAAGCATTTGATAACACTGACCCCTGGTGGTGGTTTCTGGAAGGACACAAACAACACAAAAAGTAACCTGGCCAGTGTCAGAAACCAAGCAGATCATGAGAAGCTCTTAGAGTTGGTTTCTCTTAGAAACTACCCCTGGATCGGTCTCAGCAAAGACCTGTGGAGGTGGTCCGATGGAAGTCAGGCCTCATTCAGGAACTGGAAACAAAACCCGTTGAACAACGACGCTAATCCCTGTGTGGCAGCAGACTTTAGAGACTCTGGACAATGGGAAAACTTCACCTGTGAGTCAAAGAGAGCCTCGATCTGCTTCAGCGGTGAGTTCTTCTTCATCGTGGACTAACAGGCGTTTGGGCTGTTGGCTGTGTGAAACTGTCCCACTTCATTCTGGGTTTTATCTTTGTTTCCTCTTTGAAGCTGTTTCAGGTTCCAGACGAATGGTCAAAGTGAGGCTGAGCTCAAACTCCTCTCTGGATCTGAACGACCCTGCAGTGATGGAGGAAAAGGAGGACTGTTTGATTTAAAGATTTACCATAGTGAGTGTTTGAACACAGCAGCTTGATGCTCCACCTTCATTTATGCAAACAGAAAACATTCAAATGTGTGAGACAGAGTGAAGGAGCTGAGGGGTTAGAGGTTCTTCAGAAACCTGTGAGTCTGTTTGGACGGCAGGAAAATCAGTTCAACACTCAGATCTTTAGCACAGACTCAGTTTGCTTCAGATTTATCTGCTCCACCAGGTCCCCAGGAGGCTTTAGGAGGGTTACCCCCAGATCACACATAAAGTGTGTGCGCTGCGGGACACTAGCACCGCGATATTCAGATTTTTGAGAGGTGCTGGGGATGATGACGATTACTTAAGTAAGACTTTATCAAAATGCATCTACCCTCCGATTTGCACAGGATCAGTTTCACCTGGGAGCTCTGATAGTTCATCATAGATGTGAAGGAGATTTGTTTTCAATCCTTGTGCAAAGCGACCACAGTTCCTCTGATAGTATGAATCTGGTCTGAGTGGGTTGTGGAGGTGTCACCTTAAGGTAAATTATAAGTCCATATGCAGGTAAATAAAAAGAGCACAAAAAGAAAGGAAAATAAAAGTGTGCTTTGTGATGGGCTTGAAGTTAAATATTCCCTGTAAATAAAATATGTATGGGTGCTAAGAATGAAAATTATGAATGGGTGTCAAGAACTGTATAATATGTATTGGTGTAAAAAGTAAATGAATGTATGACAACAGAAATTATATAAGTAGGATGTGTCGTAGAGGAAGGGGTTGGTTGGTTGGTCGGAGTGTAACCAGGAAAGCAAAGGTGGAAACTGGAAACATATTCGGACTATCTATGTGCTTGAAAAGTGACTTATGAAATAAAACCGAAAACTGGTTATCACGGCCGCTGGTGAGATTGTGGATTGTGGATATTAAACGGCGGGGAGGAGAACAAAGGAGCTGTTTGCCCGACTTTTCTTTTCCCTGGAGATCCGGTGAGATCATTTCTTTTTTTGTCTTTTTGCTTGGCCTGGTATACCAGTGATTTTTGTTTTATCAAACCTTCTTTTTGGACTGTTTTCCTTTTGTTGTTTCCTTGTGGATTATTGGACATTTGCGTGCATAAAGACACTTGGGGTGGGACAAACTTTTATTTAAATTAAGACTCTTTAAAACAGCTTTTCATTGTCTACAAAGGAATTTTCATTGGAAAAGGAAGTTTGAGTTATTTAGGAACTGAAAAATTGCATTTTGGGGGTTTATTGGGGGTTTGCTCATTGTTTTTTTTGAGTGTTTTCATTGCTGTTTAGGGCTGTCGGGTAGTGGGATTATTAAAAACTCATTGCTGATGGTGATTTCTGGCTCTGTGCTACACATAGACTGTATAAAACACAACTGGGAGTGACGTAATTTCAATTTTCATGGATGAAATTTAAGATTGGGAGCAAGACCATGGCGTTTTATTTTGAAATGACCGGATGCTCTGTTCATTTTTTGACATGTGTCTTCATGTTTGGCACAACTTGCTCTGCAGAGATTGACTTGTTGCGTAAAAGCCGCAACCGCCGTCAGTGGCTTGTGGTGCAGATGTTTTATGTGAGAATTGGGGGTTAGACTTTCTGGTTGAGCTTAAGTCATTGAAGTAGTTTTTAGTTCTTTTTGGGCTGAGAGCAGGAAACAAGTCCTGCTGTTCTCCCTGTAAGCCATAATCATCACAATTGAAATAAATAAATGCTGAACATTTTCTATTCTGTGTGGACTGAATATGTATAAAACAAAAGTTTTAATATCTGAAACAAACAACTGGAAGGTACAAACTTTGTATGTGAACTCACAGCTTTGCTTTGAGCTCTGATAGAAATGTAAAGATGATAAATGTGAAGCTACAGAGAACAGAAAGCATTTAATAACACTGACCCCTGGTGGTGGTTTCTGGAAGGACACAAACAACACAAAAAGTAACACTTTGAAAAACACAAAGAGATAATTTGGAGTTTAAAAAAAGCCTTAAAGTCAAGTAAAACAAAAGTGTCCCGTGTGTAACTATCCTCAAAAAGTCCCTCTGAGTGTTACAAAACAAGAAGGCGTGTTTCTGTGTTTGACTGTCAGAGATTGTTTTGTTTATCACATTTTAATGCACCAACTTTAATCCATCTTACATCCTGGGCGGATGAGACTTTGTGTTTGTCCCATTTACATTCAACACTTCAATGAACCCAGATTTAAGCAGCAGTCGTCCAAACACGACAGTCTCAGACTCAAGAGGAGAAACAGAGGAGAGGATGGGAAAAGTTCTTCAGATCATTTTTGCTTTATCGGGCGAGTATCTTCACAGAAAATACTGATTTTTTTTCTGTTATGAACATCGGATATTCATCACTTTCCCTTTTTCTAACTAATATTGTTTATTATTCACTGTGGACTTTGTGTTTTGTGTTCAGGACTGTGTGTCATCTCCTCACTTGTTCAGCGTCATTACACTTTCGTTTACGAGCCAAAAACCTTTTCTGAGGCTCTGAGCTACTGCAGGGAGAAACACACCGACCTGGTCAGTGTCCAAAACCAGGAGGAAATGAGGATCCTGAACAACATGGTGGATTTGAGCCAAATGATCTCTGCAGACAACAAAGATGTGAGTTTAATTTACTCTTTTACATCTCTCAGCATTTTAATTTATACATGTGAGGCAGTTAGCTGTTTGATAAGTCAGAGTTTCTGAACTTTCCTCGATGAGGAGGGTTTGTTGTTCCTCCTGGTTTGGTTGAGGACAGAGGAAACATTAATCAAGACGCTGAGGATGAGATGTGGACACTTTGGTTGACTGTTAAAACTTACAGTTGTGCTCAAAGTTTCATCCTCTGGTGATTTTGTCCTGATAACGTGAACATAAGGAACAGAGGATGTCAACGAGCAGAGTTCAAACTCTAATGAAGAAGTGGAAAATGAGGGATTCTGTTGAAAACAAACCACGGTCTTTCTCTTTTAAATCAGAACTTGCTGTAAAGAAACCCTTTCCATGATCATTTCAGGAAGCCTGGATCGGACTGAGCTACGATGTCAACAGCTGGAGGTGGTCACTGTCAGACCCCAGTTTCTACCAACCAGGGGAGACTGAGTTCAGAAACTGGTCCCAGGGAGAACCCAACGCGCCTTTCAGTGCGTTCTGCGGAATCGTGTCCTGGAGGAAATTATTCGGCGATCAACTTTGTGATATTCCAACACCATTTCTTTGCTGCGACGTCACAGGTGAGATTATCTTCTTCATCCAGTCAGTGGGTGATAAAAAACTGAGGCGTGTTTCTTGTTTCAGGGAACAAAGTGTGAATTATGCTTTGCTTCCTCCTCTCTCCTCGATCCTCTGTCCTTTTTTGCCAATTATTCAGTTACACTTGCCAATCTACCACAGAATGCAGTGTAGTTCTTCTTTGGACCAGTGGGTTTGACTTAGAATCAGTAGCAGCTGGTGAAAAATATTTTTGGTGGGGCTGTGCCACACTCAGATGTTAGGTACCGTTCCCCAACCGTTTGACACAAACTACAGGACTCAAGTGCTGAATGACAAAGTTGTTTTTATTGATTTAAAAAAAAAACACAACAGGTGACAGATTATTGCGCACAAATATTTAAAAATACTCAACCACATATACTTGAAAAGTTTTTTTTTTTTAAGTTATTTTTTTGGCCTTTGTGCCTTATTAGATAGAGGAGGACAGTGGATAGTGTCAGAAAGGGGAGAGAGAGTAGGGAGTGACAAGCGGGAAACAGGCCACAGGTCAGATTTGAACATATCCACTCGGCCAGTGATTCCCAACCTGTGGTCCGTGGCCCCCTGGTGGGCCATGAAGGTATATCAAGTGGGCCGTGAAATCGTTTCCAAAAAATTATTTAATTGGAGTGTAATTATATAAAGATACAAGTTACAAACAGATAAATGAGCTACAAATACACATAATGATGTTTAAAATGCTTAACTCACTAAGTTTAAACGAAATTAAAACAGGTCAGCTATTCATATATGAAAAAAGTCCCCCAAAAAGGCATGTTATTGCCCTATCGCAGTGGTTCCCAACCTTTTCCAATTCAGGTCCCACTTTTAAGTCTCAGAAATTTCGCGGCCCACCTCTGACCATATGATTATGGGGGCTGTATAGTGACTTGTTAGCGCTTGATTTGTAACAAAGACCCGAAATGTAAGAAAAAAAATGTAATAAAACCCGAAATGTGATAACTGGTCAATGATGTAACAGATGCTGAGCCCAGAAGATAATAGTCACTTGCCCACGATAGAACAACTTGTTAAATGTTGGGTCAGTGATTATAGTCTTGGGATATACAATATTTGTTTAATCAAATTTCAGGGTTTTGTTAATTTGGGGTCATGTTACATGTTGGGCTTTAACTTGCCCTCTTCAAGGACTTTTCTTATATACAAACGTTTGAACATGTTGAATATTCTTACAAATGTAACCAAGTTTTAATATTTAAACATTATTCTGTAGATTTGTATCTTCATATAATTACCCTTCATTAAAATTCAGACTGTTTTGAAAATGATTTGGCGGCCCACTTGCAATATCTTCGCGGCCCACCAGAAATTTTCCTAATTGGCTGTTTTTCTCTGCTCTATGGGCGCTGGCAAAATCGCCCATAGAGCAGAGAAAAACAATCAAACAAGCTTCTCCCTGATTTCAAATAAACTTTAGTTATGTGTGTATGTTTTTAATATATGTCTAACATGCGTAAATAAGTACATTTGTTGAAATGTATAATAAAAATAAATAAAAACACTCTCCATTAGGGTGGGCGGCGCCTCCTCTTATTGTTCCTGCCATATGATGAACTCACAGCTTCACCTCTGTGGTTTTATTCCAGGTCGTGACATCACATACGTCTTCGTCCCTACTCCCATGACATGGCCTGATGCTCAGAGTTACTGCAGAGAAAACCACACAGACCTGGCCAGTGTCAGAAACCAAGCAGAATTGGAGAAGATGTTGGAGTCAATTCCTCGTGCAAACTACCCCTGGATCGGTCTCAACAAAGACCTGTGGAAGTGGTCCGATGGAAGTCTGTTCTCATTCAGTAACTGGAAAGAAAACCAGTCAAACAACGACCCTACAGGCTGTGTGACAGCAGACTTTGGAGACTCTGGACAATGGGAAAGATCCAACTGTGAGACAAAGAGAGCCTCCATCTGCTACGGATGTGAGTTCTTCTTACAGGCGTTTGTTGGCTGTGTGAAACTGTCCCACTTCATTCTGGGTTTTATCTTTGTTTTCTCTTTGAAGCTTTTTCAGGTTCCAGACGAATGATCGAAGTGAGGCTGAGCTCAAACTCCTCTCTGGATCTGAACGACCCTGCAGTGATGGAGGACGTCTTAAAGCAGGTGAATCTTTAACGTGTGATTTAATCTGTTTACTGCTGCCACAGAGGATCAGGATCACTGTCACAGAAAATAACTTCAAGGTCACTAAATGAGTCAAAACTACAAGAAGGAAGATAGAATAGAGTCTCATAGATGCTCAAAATAAAGTCATAATGTCACGAAGTAAAGTTGTGATTGTAATTAAAGTCAAGATTGGTTGAAATTTGGAGTAAAAATAAATTTGTTATAGATTGAAGTGGCTGAAAAGTTAAATTGAAATATGATAAGTGTTTCATTAGTCAGAGGGTCTGTTAGTCAGGAGGCTCATTGGTGAGAAAGAATTAGTCAGATGGTCTGTTACTCAAGAGGCTTGTTGTCAAGAAGCCTGTTAGTCAGATTCCCAACTGTTAATAAGGCCTGTCAATCAGAAGGACTCTGAGTCAGAAACTTAGTTTTGGCACTTTCATTGTCTGAGCCAATTTTCTGACTGGTGGGCCTTCATGTTGAAAGAAAGTGAAATTTTCCAGAAGTTAGCTCATATTTTATTTTGAAAAGAGGAATCACAAGACTGATGAAAGTTTCTGTGTCTCAGCTGAAGAAGAAGCTGAAGGATCAGGGGCTGAACGAAGACGTCAAACTGAGCTGGAGGAAGCAGGCGGATGGAGAAGTCTTCAACAGGGAGGAGGAGGAAAAGGAGGAGGAGGAGGAGGAGGAGGACTGTTTGATTAAAGATATACCATAGAGAGTGTGTTAACACAGTAGCTTGTTGCTTTACTTTCATTTATGCAAAGAGAAAACATTCAAATGTGTGAGACAGCGTGAAGGAGCTGAGGGGTTAGAGGTTCTTCAGAAACCTGTGAGTCTGTTTGGACGGCAGGAAAATCAGTTCAACACTCAGATCTTTAGCACAGACTCAGTTTGTTTCAGATTTATCTGCTCCATCAGGTCCTCAGGAGGCTTTAGGAGGGTTAGACTCTCTGGTTGAAACGTAGCTTTAGTCATTGAAGCAGTTGTTAGTTCTTTTTGTGCTGAGAGCAGGAAACAAGTCCTGCTGTTCTCCCTGTAAGCCATAATCATCACAATTAAAATAAAGAAATGCTGAACATTTTCTATTCTGTGTGGACTGAATCTGTACAAAACAAAAGTTTTAATATCTGAAACAAACAACTGGAAGGTACAAACTTCTCCGTGTGTGAACTCACAGCTTTGCTTTGAGCTCTGATAGAAATGTAAAGATGATAAATGTGAAGCTACAAAGAACAGAAAGCATTTAATAACACTGACCCCTGGTGGTGGTTTCTGGAAGGACACAAACAACACAAAAGTAACATTTTGAAACATAAATCAATAATTTGAAGTAAAAAAGCCTCAATGTCAATTTAAAAAATAGCGTCCCTGTCTGTAACTTTCCTCAAAAAGTCCTTCTGAGTGATACAAAACAAGAACAGGTGTTTCTGTGTCTGACTGAGAAAGGGCGAGTTCTCAGTCAGAGATGGTTTTGTTTATCACATTTTAGTGCACCAACTTTAATCCATCTTAAGTCCTGGGCGGATGAGTATTAGTCAAATTTGTATTCTACAGATCACTGAACACAGAGATAAACAGCAGTCGTCCAAGCACGACAGTCTCAGACTCAAGAGGGGAAACAGAAATTTGAAAATAATGGGAAAAGTTTTTCAGATCATTATTGTTTTATCAGGTGAGTATCTTCACAGAAAATACAGAATTTTTCTGTTATCAGATATTCATCACTTCACATCACTATTTCTATAGTTGTATTTTTTATCAGAATGTTGTTTGTGTTTTGTGTTCAGGACTGTGTGTCATCTCCTCACTTGTTCAGCGTCATTACACTTTCGTTTACGAGCCAAAAACCTTTTTTGAGGCTCGAAGCTACTGCAGGGAGAAACACACCGACCTGGTCAGTGTCCAAAACCAGGAGGAAATGAGGATCCTGAACAACATGGTGGATTTGAGCCAAATGATCTCTGCAGAAAACAAAACTGTAAGTTTAATTTACTTTTTTACATCTCACTGCATTTTTGATTAAAACATGTGAGGCAGTTATCTGTTTGATAAGTCAGAGTTTCTGAACTTTCCTCAATGAGGAGGGTTTGTTGTTCCTCCTGGTTTGGTTGAGAACAGAGGAAACATTATTCAAGACGCTGAGGATGAGATGTGGACACTTTGGTTGACTGTTAAAACTTACAGTTGTGCTCAAAGTTTCATCCTCTGGTGATTTTGTCCTGATAACATGAACACAAGTCGACACAAATGTGTTTGAATGTCTCCTAAAGGTAACCATCCTCACCTCTGATCTATTTACTGATAATCAGTTTGTGTGAATAAAAGCTCAGTGAGTTTCTGAGCTCCTGACAGACACTTGCATCTTTCATCCAGTGCTGCACTGACATTTTGATTCTGAGTCACGAGGAAAGAAAAAGAATTGTCAAAGTTTCTGCAGGAAAAGTGAATCCAACTGTATAAAACAGGAAAGGGATATAAAAAGATATCCAAGGAACTGAGGATGCCAATAAGCAGAGTTCAAACTCTAATGAAGAAGTGGAAAATGAGGGATTCTGTTGAAACCAAACCACGGTCAGGTAGACCAACAAACATTTCAGCTACAACTGACAGGAAAATTGTTCTGGATGCAGAGAAAAACCCACAAATAACTTCAGCTGAAATACAGGACTCTCTGAAAGAATGTGGTCTGGCTGTTTCAAGATGCACAATAAGGAGGCACTTGAGGAAAAATGGGCTGCAAGCAAGGGCGTCAGTTTGTTTTGAAAAGTGGGGAGGGGCAATAAATATTTGCAAAAATGATTTTTGAGAGTTGCTGGGGATGATGATGACCACTGTGATGGAAAAATTCATTGTACTGATTAAAGTTCTCTCTTTATCCTATTTCTTGAACGCTGAGTTCACATTCTGCTTGTATGACGAACATTGAAACTTTTGAAAGGTCAACTGGACATCTGCACGTAGTACCAGTTTCTGTTATTCTACTTTATTTTTCACAGAATGATTTGTTTCCAGGATATCACGCTGTAGAAATGGTTTAATTAAATGCCAAGGTCAGTAGAAAGGAGTGAGCTGAAGAAGCCTCAATTCCATCCTCTGCAGATTTGCTCTCTGTTAGATGATTAAATCATCTGTGCACAGAATAAATATTGAAAAGACTTTTTGACTCAAGAACCATCATTTCACTCTCATCGGTCTGATCTTCAAAAACCTTTTTCCACCACACCCCTTTAAGTAAGGCTTTATTAAAATGCATCTACCCTCCTATTTGCACAGGATTAGTTTCACCTGGGAGCTCTGATAGTTCATCACAGATGCAAAAGAGATTCGTTTTTTATCCCTATGCAAAGCGACCACAGGTCCTCTGATAGTATGAATCTGGTCTGAGTGGGTATCTCTTTAATGTCGGGTTGTTTTAGTCTTTTCCTGATCATTTTCTGCTCAGACAGCGTTAGATTTTCTAAACAAGAGTTTTTAACAGCTCTTTTGAGTTGAAGGAGACTCGCTACGCGCCCCTATGTCATCAGTAAACAGGCGATAAACAGTCCAGTGGTGATTACTCTGAGACTGCAAAGGAAGCTCAGCTTCTCCTAAAATGGAAAAAATAAAGTGTTGAACTATTTACCGCTGTGTGTACATGTCACTGACTAATTGTGCGCAACAACGCGTTCATCTTTTGCTCAGAATCAGCGACGTATCACAGGAAACAGACACGACTTCGTTTTCATTTATCCCTGCAGCTCCAGTGTTTTCAGATGGGAAGCACAAAGTGGTTTGTTCCACTGTGTGAAACTGGACGGTCATTGGATAAAAACTGAGCTTTGTCCCGCCCATTGGAAGCTCAGCTTCTATGGGGGTCTATGGGGCAGTGGGCGGGCCCTGACACTCGGCTTCTGCATTGTGATTGGATGATCTGTCTAAGGCTGAATCTCTTTTTGATTGACTGCGAAATGAACGAATCAGTGATCTTAAAGTATAAACTTCCACCGGATTGAAGTTTTTCATTCTCTTGTTCTGAACTGATGTGGAGACTTTACCGAACCCCAGCGACTTTGTCTTTGTTAAACACGACTAGAAACAGACGGACACAGCTCAGGCTGTGGGAATATGTGGCTGCAGTGGAAGCTGGTATAAGTGGCAGCGCTGACGTTTTGTGGCACGTTTTGAGTGTGAATTGGGGGTTACACATGAAGGGGGCAAACTGACGTCTGGCAAAAAGTGGGGGGGACACGTCCCACACGTTCCCCCCTGAACTGACCCCTATGGCTGCAAGAAAACATTATATGCAAATGCCACAAAGTTTCCTGCTTACAACACGCCAAACAGCACAGAGACAAGCCTCAAAACTTCTGGAACAAAGTCATTTGGAGTGATGAGAGCAAAAGTGAACTTTTTGTCCACAACCATAAACATTGTTCCATTTGGAGAGGAGTCAACAAGGCCTATGATGAAAGGTCCACCATTCCTACTGTGAAACACGGAGGTGGATCACTGATGTTTTGGGGATGTGTGAGCTACAAAGGCTCAGGAAACTTGGTCCAAACTGATGAATGAAGGATGAATGCAGCATGTTATCAGAAAATACTGGAGGAAAATTTACACTCATCAGCCCAGAAGCTGCACATGAGACGTACTTGGACGT
>RPOG01004817.1:21393-39469 GCA_008086565.1 Thalassoma bifasciatum
AAATTTACACTCATCAGCCCAGAAGCTGCACATGAGACGTACTTGGACGTTCACACATGACAATGATCCAAAACACAAGGACAAGTGGACCTGCCATTGGCTACAGCAGAGTAAAGTGAAGGTTCTGGAGTGGCCATCTCAGTCTCCGGACCTCAATATCATTGAGCCACTCTGGGGAGATCTCAAACCTGCAGTTCATGCAAGACAGAGCAAGAATTTACAGGAACTGGAGGCTTTTTGCCAAGAAGAATGGTCAGTTTTACCATCTGAGAAAATAAAGACCCTCATCCACAACGAGCACAAAAGACTTCAAGCTGTCATTGATGTTAAAGGGGGAAATACACGCTATTAAGAACAGTTGTTTGTTAATGAATGGCTTCACCAACCACTAACCATGAGTGACTGAAAAGTTATTGTGTTTTCATTCATATTCTCTAAGAAAAGGCCAAAAAACATGAATTCTACCAGGGTATATAAACTTTTGAGCACAACTGTAAATAAAGCATGAAACCCTTTCCATGATCATTTCAGGAAGCCTGGATAGGACTGAGCTTCCACATCGACAGCTGGAGGTGGTCACTGTCAGACCCCAGTTTCTACAAACCAGGGGAGACTGAGTTCAGAGGGTGGAACCCAAGAGAACCCAACGGGCCTCACAGCGCGTTCTGCGTAACTGTGTCCTTTTGGAAATTTTGGGCCGATCAACTTTGTGATCGTCCATTACCAGCTGTCTGCTGTGACGTCACAGGTGAGATTATCTTCTTCATCCAATCAGTGGGTGATAAAAAACTGAGGCGTGTTACTTGTTTCAGGGAACAAAGTGTGAATTATGCTTTGCTTCCTCCTCTCTCCTCGATCCTCTGTCCTTTTTTGCCAATTATTCAGTTACACTTGCCAATCTACCACAGAATGCAGTGTAGTTCTTCTTTGGACCAGTGGGTTTGACTTAAAATTTCTGTGGTTTCCCACTCTATGATACTTCGCTCCTGTTATTGTTCCTGCCATATGATGAACTCACAGCTTAATCTCTGTGGTTTTATTTTAGGTCGTGAAGTCACATACGTCTACGTCCCTACTTTCATGACATGGCCTGAGGCTCAGAGTTACTGCAGAGAAAAACACACAGACCTGGCCAGTGTCAGAAACCAAGCAGATAATGAGAAGGTCTCAGAGTTGGCTCCTCGTGGAAACTTCCCCTGGATCGGTCTCAGCAAAGACCTGTGGAGGTGGTCCGATGGAAGTCAGGCCTCATTCAGGGACTGGAAAAAAAGCCAGTCGAACGAGAACCCTGCGCGCTGTGTGGCAGCAGACTTTAGCAACTCTGGAAAATGGGAAAAATCCAACTGTGAGACAAAGAGAGCCTCGATCTGCTACAGCGGTGAGTTCTTCTTCATCGTGGACTTTCAGGCGTTTGGGCGTTGGCTGTGTGAAACTGTCCCACTTCATTCTGGGTTTTATCTTTGTTTTCTATTGAAGCTGTTTCAGGTTCCAGACAAATGGTCAAAGTGAGGCTGAGCTCAAACTCCTCTCTGGATCTGAACGACCCTGCAGTGATGGAGGACGTCTTAAAGCAGGTGAATCTTTAACGTGTCTGTTTACTGCTGCCACAGAGGATCAGGATCACTGTCACAGAAAATAACTTAAAGTTTATGTCTGAATCAAAGCTGAAAGTGTGAGGAAGCTGAAGTGGGATGAACATTAGAGTGAACTGTGTTGCTGTGTTGTTCTCATGATGAAAGTTTCTGTGTCTCAGCTGAAGAAAAAGCTGAAGGATCAGGGGCTGAACGAAGACGTCAAACTGAGCTGGAGGAAGCAGGCGGATGGAGAAGTCTTCAACAGGGAGGAGGAGGAAGAGGAGGAGGAGAAGAAGAAGGAGGACTGTTTGATTTAAAGTTATACCATAGAGAGTGTTTGAACACAGTAGCTTGTTGCTCCACTTTCATTTATGCAAACAGAAAACATTCAAATGTGTGAGACAGCGTGAAGGAGCTGAGGGGTTAGAGGTTCTTCAGAAACCTGTGAGTCTGTTTGGACGGCAGGAAAATCAGTTCAACACTCAGATCTTTAGCACAGACTCAGTTTGCTTCAGATTTATCTGCTCCATCAGGTCCTCAGGAGGCTTTAGGAGGGTTAGACTCTCTGGTTGAAACGTAGCTTTAGTCATTGAAGTAGTTGTTAGTTCTTTTTGTGCTGTAAGCAAGAGACAAGTCCTGCTGTTCTCCCTGTAAGCCATAATCATCACAATTAAAATAAAGAAACGCTGAACATTTTCTATTCTGTGTGGACTGAATCTGCACAAAAAATTTGTTTTAATATCTGAAACAAACAACTGGAAGGTACAAACTTCTCCGTGTGTGAACTCACAGCTTTGCTTTGAGCTCTGATAGAAATGTAAAGATGATAAATGTGAAGCTACAGAGAACAGAAAGCATTTAGTAACACTGACCCCTGGTGGTGGTTTCTGGAAGGACACAAACAACACAAAAGAAACATCTGAACGACACAAATAGATAATTTGGAGTAAAAAAGCCTCAATGTCAATTTAAAAAATAGCGTCCCTGTCTGTAACTTTCCTCAAAAAGTCCTTCTGAGTGTTACAAAACAAGAACAGGTGTTTCTGTGTCTGACTGAGAAAGGGCGAGTTCTCAGTCAGAGATGGTTTTGTTTATCACGTTTTAATGCACCAACTTTAATCCATCTTAAATCCTGGGCGGATGAGACTTTGTGTTTGTCAAATTTACATTCAACACTTCAATGAACCCAGAGTTAAGCAGCAGTCGTCCAAACACGACAGTCTCAGACTCAAGAGGAGAAACAGAGGAGACGATGGGAAAAGTTCTTCAGATCATTATTGTTTTATCAGGCGAGTATCTTCACAGAAAATACAGAATTTTTTTCTATTATGAACATCAGATATTCATCACTTTCCCTTTTTTCTGTAGTTGTATTTTTTATCAATATGTTCTTTGTGTTTTGTGTTCAGGACTGTGTGTCATCTCTTCACATGTTCAGCGTCGGTACTTTTTCGTTTACGAGCCAAAAAACTTTTTTGAGGCTCGAAGCTACTGCAGGGAGAAACACACCGACCTGGTCAGTGTCCAAAACCAGGAGGAAATGAGGATCCTGAACAACATGGTGGATTTGAGCCAAATGATCTCTGCAGAAAACAAAGATGTGAGTTTAATTTACTTTTTTACATCTCTCAGCATTTTAATTTATACATGTGAGGCAGTTAGCTGTTTGATAAGTCAGAGTTTCTGAACTTTCCTCAATGAGGAGGGTTTGTTGTTCCTCCTGGTTTGGTTGAGGACAGAGGAAACATTAATCAAGACGCTGAGGATGAGATGTGGACACTTTGGTTGACTGTTTAAACTTACAGTTGTGCTCAAAAGTTTCATCCTCTGGTGATTTTGTCCTGATAACATGAACACAAGTCGACACAAATGTGTTTAAACTAACTCTAATGAAGAAGTGGAAAATGAAGGATTCTGTTTAAATCAGAACTTGCTGTAAAGAAACCCTTTCCATGATCATTTCAGGAAGCCTGGATGGGACTGAGCTACGACATCAACAGCTGGAGGTGGTCACTGTCAGACCCCAGTTTCTACCAACCAGGGGAGACTGAGTTCACAAGGTGGAGCCCGGGAGAACCCAACGGGCCTCAGAGCGACTTCTGCGCAACTTCGTCCTTTTGGAAAGTGTGGTACGATCAACTTTGTGATCGTCCATCACCAGCTGTCTGCTGTGACGTCACAGGTGAGATTATCTTCTTCATCCAATCAGTGGGTGATAAAAAAACTGAGGCGTGTTTCTTGTTTCAGAGAACAAAGTGTGAATTATGCTTTGCTTCCTCCTCTCTCCTCGATCCTCTGTCCTTTTTTGCCAATTATTCAGTTACACTTGCCAATCTACCACAGAATGCAGTGTAGTTCTTCTTTGGACCAGTGGGTTTGACTTAGAATTTCTGTGGTTTCCCACTCTATGGTACTTCGCTCCTGTTATTGTTCCTGCCATATGATGAACTCACAGCTTAATCTCTGTGGTTTTATTCCAGGTCATGAAGTCACGTACGTCTTAGTCCCTACTCTCATGACATGGCCTGAGGCTCAGAGTTACTGCAGAGAAAAACACACAGACCTGGCCAGTGTCAGAAACCAAGCAGATCATGAGAAGGTCTTAGAGTTGTTTTCTCTTGAAATCTACCCCTGGATCGGTCTCAACAAAGACCTGTGGAAGTGGTCGGATGGAAGTCAGGCCTCATTCAGGGACTGGAAACAAAACCTGTCAAACGACAACGCTGCGCGCTGTGTGGCAGCAGACTTTAGAGACTCTGGACAATGGGAAAAATCCAACTGTGAGACAAAGAGAGCCTCCATCTGCTTCAGCGGTGAGTTCTTCTTCATCGTGGACTTACAGGCGTTTGTTGGCTGTGTGAAACTGTCCCACTTCATTCTGGGTTTTATCTTTGTTTCCTCTTTGAAGCTGTTTCAGGTTCCAGACGAATGATCAAAGTGAGGCTGAGCTCAAACTCCTCTCTGGATCTGAACGACCCTGCAGTGATGGAGGACGTCTTAAAGCAGGTGAATCTTTAACGTGTGATTTAATCTGTTTACTGCTGCCACAGAGGATCAGGATCACTGTCACAGAAAATAACTTCAAGGTCACTCAATGAGTCAAAACTACAAGAAGGAAGATGGAATAGAGTCTCATAGATGCTCAAAATAAAGTCATAATGTCACGAAGTAAAGTTGTGATTAGTTGAAATTTAGAGTCAAAATAAATTTGTTATAGATTGAAGTGGCTGTAAAGTTAAATTGAAATATGATAAGTGTTTCAATTAAGTTATAAAATAGTTTTGAAGAAATTAGTCAGAAGGCCTGTTAGTGACTAGAAGGTGGGCAGCATTTCCTTTCAGCAAATGGATGTTGAAATGTTGCTTAATTTGCCGGAAAACTTCAGTGTTGAATGTTAATGCTCAGCATTCCAACGTAATTAGTCAAAAGGCCAACTTGTCTGAGGGCCAGTTAGTCAGAGAGCCCTCAAGTCATTAGTTGATTGTGGTGTTGTGTCTCTTGATCAGGAGAAAGTTTTTGATAGGGTAGATCACTTATATCTGTTTTCTGCACTTAGGGCTTTCGGTTTTGGTGACGGTTTCATGACTTGGCTTGGTTTACTTTATCAGGGTGCACGGGTTCTGGTGAAGATGGGGGCAGGGTTGAGTCTGCCAATCCCTGTGCAGAGAGGGATTAGACAGGGTTGTCCCATCTCCAGCCAGCTTTACGACTTGGCTATCGAGCGTCCCCTCACTGTCTCTGCTTTTGCTGATGACATGAATGTTTTTGTGTCCAGCCAGGGGGACGTTCGGTGTCTGCAGGACACCCTGTCCCTTTACGAGAAAGCTACATTGCATGGGTGAACTGTTTCTTTGTTTGTGTTGAAGAAAAGGTAACTTCTCTTTGAGAGGTTAATAAAGCTTTTTGAAAATCAAAAAATTAACTCATTAGCCAGAAAGTCTGTCAGTCAAAAGAGGCTCATTGGTGAGAAGGACCATTAGTCAGATTCCCAACTAGTAATAAGGCCAGTCAGTCATAAGTCAGAGGGCCTTTTATGTCAGGGAGCCAATCGTTCTGAAACCCTGTAAGTCAGGAGGCCATTTGTCAGAGGGCTATTAGTAAGAAGACCCATAAGTCATTAGTCAGAAGCTCTGTCAGTCAGGAGCCTCATTGGTGAGAAGGACCACGAGACAGAGGGTCAGTTACTCAAGAGGCTTGTTGTCAAGAAGCCGGTTAGTCAGATTCCCAACTGGTAATGAGGCCAGTTTGTTCATAAGTCAGAAGGCCGGTTTGTCAGGGAGCCATTACGCAGTCCTTAGTCGGACAATGCCTGTTGGACATCAATCATAGAATTCGCTTCACCGTTCTGACTATTAGTCAGAGGACCAGTCAGTCAGAGGGACTGTGAGTCAGGAACTTAGTTTCGGCTCTTTCATTGTCTGAGCCAATTTTCTGACTGGTGGGCCTTCATGTTGAAAGAAAGTGAAATTTCAGAAGTTAGCTCATATTTTATTTTGAAAAGAGGAATCACAAGACTGATGAAAGTTTCTGTGTCTCAGCTGAAGAAGAAGCTGAAGGATCAGGGGCTGAACGAAGACGTCAAACTGAGCTGGAGGAAGCAGGCGGATGGAGAAGTCTTCAACAGGGAGGAGGAAAAGAAGAAGGAGGAGGAGGAGGAGGAGGAGGAGGAGGACTGTTTGATTAAAGATATACCATAGGGAGTGTTTGAACACACCAGCTTGTTGCTCCACTTTCATTTATGCAAACAGAAAACATTCAAATGTGTGAGACAGCGTGAAGGAGCTGAGGGGTTAGAGGTTCTTCAGAAACCTGTGAGTCTGTTTGGACGGCAGGAAAATCAGTTCAACACTCAGATCTTTAGCACAGACTCAGTTTGCTTCAGATTTATCTGCTCCATCAGGTCCTCAGGAGGCTTTAGGAGGGTTAGACTCTCTGGTTGAAACGTAGCTTTAGTCATTGAAGCAGTTGTTAGATCTTTTTGTGCTGTAAGCAAGAGACAAGTCCAGCTGTTCTCCCTGTAAGCCATAATCATCACAATTAAAATAAATACAAAACATTTTCTATTCTGTGTGGACTGAATCTGTATAAAACATTAGTTTTTATATCTGAAAGAACAACTGGAAGGTACAAACTTCTCCGTGTGTGAACTCACAGCTTTGCTTTGAGCTCTGATAGAAATGTAAAGATGATAAATGTGAAGCTACAGAGAACAGAAAGCATTTGATAACACTGACCCCTGGTGGTGGTTTCTAGAAGGACACAAACAACACAAAAGTAACATCTGAACGACACAAATAGAAAATTTGGAGTAAAAAAGCCTCAATGTCAATTTAAAAAATAGCGTCCCTGTCTGTAACTTTCCTCAAAAAGTCCTTCTGAGTGTTACAAAACAAGAACACGTGTTTCTGTGTCTGACTGAGAAAGGGCGAGTTCTCAGTCAGAGATGGTTTTGTTTATGTGTTTTTATGCACCAACTTTAATCCATCTTAAATCCTGGGCGGATGAGACTTTGTGTTTGTCAAATTTACATTCAACACTTCAATGAACCCAGAGTTAAGCAGCAGTCGTCCAAACACGACAGTCTCAGACTCAAGAGGAGAAACAGAGGAGAGGATGGGAAAAGTTCTTCAGATCATTATTGTTTTATCAGGCGAGTATCTTCACAGAAAATACAGAATTTTTCTGTTATGATCAGATATTCATCACTTTCCCTTTTTTCTGTAGTTGTATTTTTTATCAATATGTTCTTTGTGTTTTGTGTTCAGGCCTGTGTGTCATCTCCTCACATGATCAGCGTCGGTACTTTTTCATTTACGAGCCAAAAAACTTTTTTGAGGCTCGAAGCTTCTGCAGGGAGAAACACACCGACCTGGTCAGTGTCCAAAACCAGGAGGAAATGAGGATCCTGAACAACATGGTGGATTTGAGCCAAATGATCTCTGCAGACAACAAAGATGTGAGTTTAATTTACTCTTTTACATCTCTCTGCATTTTAATTTATACATGTGAGGCAGTTAGCTGTTTGATACGTCAGAGTTTCTGAACTTTCCTCGATGAGGAGGGTTTGTTGTTCCTCCTGGTTTGGTTGAGGACAGAGGAAACATTAATCAAGACGCTGAGGATGAGATGTGGACACTTTGGTTGACTGTTAAAACTTACAGTTGTGATCAAAAGTTTCATCCTCTGGTGATTTTGTCCTGATAACATGAACACAAGTCGACACAAATGTGTTTGAATGTCTCCTAAAGGTAACCATCCTCACCTGAGATCTATTTGTAATCAGTGTGTGTGAATAAAAGCTCAGTGAGTTCCTGACAGACACTTGCATCTTTCATCCAGTGCTGCACTGACATTTCTGTATTAAGTGTCATTGAGAATCTGAGGAGAAAGTTAATCCAACTGCATCAAAGGGATATAAAAATGCCAATAAGCAGAGTTCAAACTCTAATGAAGAAGTGGAAAATGAGGGATTCTGTTGGAACCAAACCACGGTCTTTCTCCTTTAAATCAGAACTTGCTGTAAAGAAACCCTTTCCATGATCATTTCAGGAAGCCTGGATAGGACTGAGCTTCCACATCGACAGCTGGAGGTGGTCACTGTCAGACCCCAGTTTCTACCAACCAGGGGAGACTGAGTTCAGAGGGTGGAACCAGGGAGAACCCAACGGGCCTCACAGCGCGTTCTGCGTAACTTCGTCCTTTAGGAAATTTTGGGCCGATCAACTTTGTGATCGTCCATCACCAGTTGTCTGCTGTGACATCACAGGTGAGATTATCTTCTTCATCCAATCAGTGGGTGATAAAAAACTGAGGCGTGTTTGTTATTTCAGAGAACAAAGTGTGAATTATGCTTTGCTTCCTCCTCTCTCCTCGATCCTCTGTCCTTTTTTGCCAATTATTCAGTTACACTTGCCAATCTACCACAGAATGCAGTGTAGTTCTTCTTTGGACCAGTGGGTTTGACTTAGAATTTCTGTGGTTTCCCACTCTATGATATTTCGCTCCTGTTATTGTTCCTGCCATATGATGAACTCACAGCTTAATCTCTGTGGTTTTATTCCAGGTCCTGAAGTCACGTACGTCTACGTCTCTTCTCTCATGACATGGCCTGAGGCTCAGAGTTACTGCAGAGAAAAACACACAGACCTGGCCAGTGTCAGAAACCAAGCAGATAATGAGAAGGTCTCAGAGTTGGTTTCTCCTGGAATCTTCCCCTGGATCGGTCTCAGCAAAGACCTGTGGAGGTGGTCCGATGGAAGTCAGGCCTCATTCAGGGACTGGAAACAAAACCTGGCAAACGCCGACGCTACAAGCTGTGTGGCAGCAGACTTTAGAGACTCTGGAAAATGGGAAAGCTTCACCTGTGAGACAAAGAGAGCCTCGATCTGCTACAGCGGTGAGTTCTTCTTCATCGTGGACTTACAGGCGTTTGGGCTGTTGGCTGTGTGAAACTGTCCCACTTCATTCTGGGTTTTATCTTTGTTTTCTATTGAAGCTGTTTCAGGTTCCAGACGAATGGTCAAAGTGAGGCTGAGCTCAAACTCCTCTCTGGATCTGAACGACCCTGCAGTGATGGAGGACGTCTTAAAGCAGGTGAATCTTTAACGTGTGATTTAATCTGTTTACTGCTGCCACAGAGGATCAGGATCACTGTCACAGAAAATAACTTCAACTTCATCAAATGAGTCAGCTATCACCTTATACTGGTGGAGGGGTTTGCGTGTCCCAATGATCCTAGGAGCTATGATGTCGGGGGCTATCTGCCCCTGGTAGGGTTTCCTATGGCAAACAGGTCCTTGGGGAGGGACCAGACAAAGAGTGGCTCACAAGACCCCTCATGACGAAAAAGAATTATGATTCAGCGTTTCTCTCGCTAGGACGCAGGTCACCGGGGCCCCTCCCTGGAGCCAGGCCTGGGGGTGGGGCACGATGGCGAGCGCCTCGGCAATGTGGGACCCCCTTCCTGTGGGCTCACCCCCTGCAGGAGGGGCCATAGGGGTCGGGTGCCGAAAGCGGGGACCTTGGCGGTTTGATCCTCGGCTGCAGAACTTAGCTTTAGGAACTTGGAGCGTCACCTCTCTGGTGGGGAAGGAGCCTGAGCTGGTGCGCGAGGTTGAGAAGTTCGGATTAGATATAGTCAGTGTCACCTCAACGCACAGCAAAGGCTCTGGAACCAGTTTTCTCGAGAGGGGTTGGACTCTCTTCCACTCTGGAGTTGCTGACAATGAGAGGCACCGGGCAGGGGTGGCAATACTTGTTGCCCCCCGGCTCAGTGCCTGTACTTTGGAGTTCACCCCAGTAGACGAGAGGGTAGCCTCCCTCCGCCTCCGGGTGGGGGGACGGATCCTGACTGTTGTTTGTAGCCATGGTCCCAACAGCAGCTCAGAGTATCCACCCTTTGTGGAGTCCTTGGAGGGAGTGCTGGAGAGTGCTCCGTGTGGGGATTCCCTCGTCCTGCTGGGAGACTTCAATGCTCATGTTGGCAACGACAGTGAGACCTGGAAGGGTGTGATTGGGAGGAACAGCCCCCCCGATCTGAACCCGAGTGGTGCTTTGTTGTTGGACTTCTGTGCTCGTCACAGATTGTCCATAACGAACACCATGTTCAAGCATAAGGGTGTCCATATGTGCACTTGGCACCAGGACACCCGAGGCCGCAGTTCGATGATCGACTTTGTAGTCGTGTCGTCGGACTTTCGGCCGCATGTCTTGGACACTCGGGTGAAGGGAGGGGCGGAGCTGTCAACTGATCACCACCTGGTGGTGAGTTGGCTCCGATGTTGGGGGAAGATGCCGGTCAGACCTGGCAGACCCAAACATATTGTGAGGGTCTGCTGGGAACGTCTGGCAGAGTCTCCCGTCAGAAAGAGCTTCAACTCCCACCTCCGGGCGAGCTTCGACTGTGTCCCGGGGGAGGTAGGGGGCATTGAGCCCGAGTGGGCTTTGTTTGTGCCTCCATTGTTGAGGCGGCCGATCGGAGCTGTGGCTGTAAGGTGGTTGGTGCTTGTCATGGCGGCAATACCCGAACCCGCTGGTGGACACCGGCGGTGAGGGATGCCGTCAAGCTGAAGAAGGAGTCCTATCGGGCCTTTTTGGCCTGTGGGGCTCCTGAGGCAGCAGACAGGTATCGACAGGCCAAGCGGCATGCAGCCTCGGCAGTCCCTGAGGCAAAAACCCGGACATGGGAGGAGTTCGTGAGGCCATGGAGAACGACTTCTGGACGGCTTCGAAGAGGTTCTGGACCACCATCCGACGTCTCAGGAGGGGGAAGCAGTGCACTGTTGACACTGTGTTCAGTGGGGACGGTGCGCTGCTGACCTCAACTCGGGATGTTGTGGATCGGTGGAAGGAAAACTTTGAAGACCTCCTCAATCACACCGACACGCCCTCCTCTGAGGAGGCAGGGCCTGGGAGCGCGGGGGTGGACTCTACCATCTCTGGGGTCGAGGTCGCTGAGGTGGTCAGAAAGCAGAGTTCCTTAAGGCTTTGGATGTTGTGGGGCTGTCTTGGTTGACAAGACTCTGCAACATCGCGTGGACATCAGGGTCTGTTTATCAAGAGGCTCATTGGTGCGAAGGACCATTAGTCAGATTCCCAACTAGTAATAAGGCCAGTCAGTCATGAGTCAGAGAGCCTTTTATGTCAGGGAGCCAATCGTTCTGAAACCCTGTGAGTCAGGAGGCCATTTGTCAGAGGGCCATTAGTAAGAAGACCCATAAGTCATGAGTCAGTGGGTCTGTCAGTCAGGAGCCTCATTGGTGAGAAGGACCACGAGACAGAGGGTCAGTTACTCAAGAGGCTTGTTGTCAAGAAGCCTGTTAGTCAGAAACTTAGTTTCGGCTCTTTCATTGTCTGAGCCAGTTTTCTGACTGGTGGGCCTTCATGTTGACAGAAATTTAAATTTTAGAAGTAATCTTATATTATATTTTGAAAAGAGGAATCACAAGACTTTTGTTTTGGCTTTAATTTTTACAGAATTACAGTTTTATTCGTAAATTCTGTTTGTTAGTTTTTAACTTTAAAGCAGTGGCTTGAATCCTCTGTGGCACTTTGTTGATAATCACAGAAGTTTCTTCATTTCTGACATTTTATGTCTGAATCAAAGCTGAAAGTGTGAGGAAGCTGAAGTGGGATGAACATTAGAGTAAACTGTGTTGCTGTGTTGTGCTCATGAAAGTTTCTGTGTCTCAGCTGAAGAAGAAGCTGAAGGATCAGGGGCTGAAAGAAGACGTCAAACTGAGCTGGAGGAAGCAGGCGGATGGAGAAGTCTTCAACAGGGAGGAGGAAAAGAAGAAGTAGGAGAAGCTCTGTTTGATTAAAGTTATACCATAGTGAGTGATTCAACACAGCAGCTCGATGCTCCACCTTCATTTATGCAAACAGGAAACATTCAAATGTGTCAGACAGCGTGAAGGAGCTGAGGGCAGGGGCAGATCTACGGGAGAGTGTCAGTGGCTTAAAACAAAGCCTTTCCACCCCTGATACATAAAAAAAATTAAATTTCACGAAAAGTGAAACCTCATCAGACACAACTATAATTTACCACCTGCTGTGACTGAGGCCCCATCCACACCAAGACAAAACGAGGTCATAAGTTTTTTGCCGAACCTGCGTATCATCCATACGAAGACGGCGTTTTGTGGGTCTGTAAACGATCATTTCTGAAACCAGGTTCCAAAGTGGGAAGATTTAGAAACGCTGTATACACAGCTCCGTGTAAACTGGCTCTCCGCAACTTTTCAGAAACGCCGACGTCATAGTTTCATATCATCATTGACACGTGTGGTCTCTGTTTACAACTTTGGCCTCAAGTGTTCATGCCCATTTCCCTCATATCGCTACAGCGCCCCTAGAGGTCTGGCAAGTGTTTTACAGCGTCTTCATGTGTATCGAGTGCATTCATATGGACTCACACATTTTCTGAGACGCCTTCATCTTTATGACGATCATTTTGGAAACTGTTAAGTGTTTTGACTTCGTGTGGATGGGGCCTTACATCAGTGGTTCCCAAAGTGGGGGTCAGGACCCTTTGGGGGGTCGCGACACATTGACAGGGGGTCGTGGAATGTGTCCCAAAATCGAAAACCATGAACAATTCCACATTTCATCCGTTATTGTAAGAATAAAAGCAAAAATAGGGGTTAAAGATACTATAAAATTATGCAGACAGAAAATGTTTAATCTGTTTTTCACATTTCTTTGTATAAGTTTGATGCAGTGAACTCAGCAAAGTGCACATTAGTCGGTAAATTTCCTACTGATTAGTTAAATTAAGTATCCTCAGGGGTTTTTCGTTTGTGTCTTTTTGTTTTTGGATTGGCCCATTAGTGTTGTACCACAGCAGGGGGTCACCAGTCTCTGAAGCTGCTATTTTGGGGGTCACAGACTGAAAAGTTTGGGAACCCCTGCCTTAGATGACGTGACATTACCCCCCCATCCTCAGTCAGATGTTCCTATTTTTGAGTTTTTTGATTTTTTGAGTTTTCTGTTTTTTGAGTTATTTCAATTTTTCTTTTTCTTAAGCTTTTGCATTCTTTACATCTTAATCGTTAGAATTCGTTTGGACGTGAATTTGCACACATGAATGTGTACATCATTGTAAATTACAAATGTTTTTGGTATGAATGTGTTTATTTATTTCCTTGATTTGCATTGGAAAAAAAAACACACAAAAAAATTGTGGGTACACCGCAAAAACTGAAATCTAAGCAAGTCATTATGTCTTATTTTCAGTAAAATTTGTCTGACTATTCTTGATTTGAGCCACATTTACTAGACAAGGTCATAAAAATGTTTCATTTCAAGTTTTTTAAAGACAAAAATGAGGCATCAATTGCTTGTAACAAGTGAAAAAAAATCTGCCAATGGGATAAGATAAAAGATTCTTGTTTTAAGACATCTTTCTAATTTCAAGAAACTTCCCAGGTGAATTCGTCTTATCCCATTGGCAGATTTTTTTGACTTGTTACAAGCAATTTACACCTCATTTTTGTCTTAAAAAACTTGAAATAAGACATTTTTATGACCTGGTCTGGTGAATGTGGCTCAAATTAAGAACAATAAGACAATTTTTACGACAAATAAGACAGAATGACTTGCTTAGATTTCAGTTTTTGCAGTGTAAATCATTTAATTTCAAGCAGGTGACGCTTGTTTAAACTGTGGTGAGTTAGAATGTGTAAAAGTTGACTCAACCTTTGTGTGTCACACCAAGAATGGAGAAGAGAATGAAGAGCTGAGGAGTGTCTGAGGACTTAAGACGCGAAATTGTTGAAAAATATGATTAATCTCAAGAAAACAAGATCATCTCCAGAGATCTTGAAGTTCCTTTGTGCACTGTGTGTAATATAATCACGAAGTTTATTACCCATAGAGCTGTGGCTAATGTAGGAAAATGTCATAAATCGTCGATTATGACAAGTTTTGCACCTTTTTCTCAGTCTTGATCTTCATGTTTGTCATGTCTGCTTTTATTTTGTAGTAACCTTTCTCCTCTTGTTTCAGACTTCACTTCCTGCCCTGGTGTTTTCCCGCTCCCACTCCTTGATTGTTTCCACCTGTGCCCCGTTACCTCTTGTATAAAAGTCTGCGTTTTCCCTTTGTCCTGTGTCACATCGTCGTGTCCCTGCCATGTGTTTGCGCTCCAGTCCAGGTTTACCTTTAGTATCTTTCAAGTTTAGTTTTAGGATTTGTTCGCCGCTTCCAGCCTTGCTGAGAACGTTTGTTTATTCATTTCCTTTTAATTAAAGAATATTTTAACTCTCAAAGTCGGGTCCTTTGCCTCATCCTTGTCAGGAAAAATGGTGCTTTCCCACTTGAGAGGTACTAACAATTTCTCGTGCCCAAAGACACAGACAGGATTTTGAAAATTATTTTACTGATATGCAAATTTAAGTCTGAAAGTCAAATCTGACTGAGGTTACTCAGCTGTTTTTTGATCTATAAGCTTATAGTCACTATTACAGTCTCATATAAGAGGAAACAGAGAAGGATGGACACGCGTCTTCTGCTCGTCCTCGCTGCATCTGGTAAGAAATTTATCTTAACCCTTTGAGGCCTGAACCCCGAAATTCCTGCCTATTTTGCTTATCTTGACCATAAAACGGTCAAAAAATTTCCAGTGAGTATTTCATCACATGTATTTCTTTATTCTATGAAACCTGTGTTATTTGAACACATCTTTAAACTATTAAAATATAACATGTTTTTTTGTGTTTTGGTTCCTCAAACCCCCAAAATGTCAGGTGGTGCAACCGTCCTGACAAGTATCCACAGTAATTAAACTCTAAAAATTGAATGTCAGTTATTGTAAATGGAAATTAAAAATACAGTGGCATTATTTTATGCTTCAACCTTTTTAAATAAAACATTCTTTGCAAATAAAAAGAATTTTAAAGCTGTTGAGAAATGTCAAAAACTTTTGTCCCGTAATTTTCACCTTGTCAAATGTCAGGGTGGTGCAACCGTAACATTAGACTTTTATTTTAAAGTGAAGAGAATAAAACAGGAAACAGGAAACTGCATCAGCCAGAGGAGCCCAAATGACATTTGTGACCAAGTGGAAAAGTTTGTAGATTTCTCTGAAATACTGATAAAAAAGGTTTTTTCACTTCATTGGTGACTGGAACAATTTCCATGTCAGGTGGNAAAAACTTTTGTCCCGTAATTTTCACCTTGTCAAATGTCAGGGTGGTGCAACCGTAACATTAGACTTTTATTTTAAAGTGAAGAGAATAAAACAGGAAACAGGAAACTGCATCAGCCAGAGGAGCCCAAATGACATTTGTGACCAAGTGGAAAAGTTTGTAGATTTCTCTGAAATACTGATAAAAAAGGTTTTTTCACTTCATTGGTGACTGGAACAATTTCCATGTCAGGTGGAACAACCAATGTAATAATGTGAAATGTTATTTTAACATCAAATTATTTATCTTATTCACAAATAAAAGAAATGAAACACACAAAATGAAAATGTATGAGTCACTACAGACACTTGAGAGATACTTGCCAATAATTTCACACAGAAAAAATAACAGGAACATATAAATATATTTTCATATATTTGGTTGCACCACCTGACATTTTTGGGTGCTCAAATTAAAAATACTAAAAAATAATGAACCTAAAAACTTTGAAATGTTGGTCAACTACTGAAATCTGTTAGAAAACTTAATTCTTCTCTCAGAAATATGTTTTTATCCATTTTCAAAGAACTTTTAAAAAACACGTTTTTAGACCCTCTTTTTGTCACTGACCCTTTTATGGATTCCAGAGGAACAGAGATGTGAAATAATCGACTTAACAAAGTCAAAGAAATCCATTTGGAGGACTGGAGACAGTTCAGTGTTTACTTAAATGTTTGTCCGTCTCTGCAGCTTTGTGCGTCGTCTCACTTCGAATCAGACGTCGCTACTATTTCAACTACGATCACAAAACCAGGGAGGAAGCTTTGAGCTACTGCAGGGAGAAACACACAGACCTGGCTACGATCACCAGCGTGGACGACGTCAACACTCTGAGGGCGATGGTCGACCTCGGGAAGATGCTGCATTTCGATTTCAGCTTCGTGAGTTTGATAAAGTATTTTTTTCAGGCATCAGTCAAGCCTTATGGAAGTTTCATAAAAGAAAAAAGGAAAAAAAAGGTCATTAAATGGTTGAAAATACAATGAATGGAAAGTACGTGGACCATGTTGCTCAGCATTTCAAAACCTAGCATTTGCTACGAGGAAATGCAGCCCCCCCCCCGCAAAACAAAAAACAAACTTTGGGCCATTTTTTTTTCTATTTCCATCACTGGAACAAGAATCTAACAACTATTTAATGACACTATATTTAAAAGAAAATGCATTTTCTGTCTCAAATTTTCAGGGAAAGGCCTTAAATTTCTGTTTTTCATTTTCAAATTTCTACTTTTACACTTAAGTCTGTGGCCTGGAAATAAATAAAAACATTTTTAAAATATCAATTTTATGGGTGTTTTAATGGAAATTTGCTCCTTGTTGTTTTACAATCTGTTACATNCCACCTGACATGGAAATTGTTCCAGTCACCAATGAAGTGAAAAAACCTTTTTTATCAGTATTTCAGAGAAATCTACAAACTTTTCCACTTGGTCACAAATGTCATTTGGGCTCCTCTGGCTGATGCAGTTTCCTGTTTCCTGTTTTATTCTCTTCACTTTAAAATAAAAGTCTAATGTTACGGTTGCACCACCCTGACATTTGACAAGGTGAAAATTACGGGACAAAAGTTTTTTACATTTCTCAACAGCTTTAAAATTCTTTTTATTTGCAAAGAATGTTTTATTTAAAAAGGTTCAAGCATAAAATAATGCCACTGTATTTTTAATTTCCATTTACAATAACTGACATTCAATTTTTAGAGTTTAATTACTGTGGATACTTGTCAGGACGGTTGCACCACCTGACATTTTGGGGGTTTGAGGAACCAAAACACAAAAAAACATGTTATATTTTAATAGTTTAAAGATGTGTTCAAATAACACAGGTTTCATAGAATAAAGAAATACATGTGATGAAATACTCAATTCATGATGGAAGGAAATATTGCACTCGGACACCCCTACATATCATGCAGTAAATTGGAAATGACTCCAGATATTGAAAGGTTAAAGTATCCCAGAAAAAATGGGCCAAAAACTGATTCACAGGACATTTTTTTTTACTGTTTTATGGTCAACTTTAGGGCTCAGGTGTTAAAGGTTTGAAAAAAATAGCCCAGTCTCTGTGCCGACATTATTTGGCGAGCCAGCCAGGGGGTAGGTTTGGTTCCCGCCTGGAACAGTTTAACGCTGACAGTCAGTAACTTGTGACGATCAGGAGAATCCTTAAGTTCTACGTTTGCAGCCTCAGTTCCAACGTTGGTTGTGTTTTGTGTCTCAGCTCAAACAGAAGCTGCTGGACGAGGGTTTGGACGAACACATTAAACTGAGCTGGAAGACACAACCTGATGGAAACGTCTTCCAGAAAGTGGAGACGGAGGAGAAGAAGGAGGAAGAAGAAGAGGAAATGCCTCCCACTGTTTAAGATCTTTATGGACAAAACACAACAGATGTGTCTCCTCTCCTCTATTTTAATGTCTGTTTGAAATCATAAAGACGAAATATTCCCTGGTTTTAGCTTTGGCAGTTAGAAGAGTTGATGCTTTAGTTCTGTTTTTCATTCATGTATTTAACATCTGTCACTTTTTTCTAGCCTTTAGAGATACACTGCCTGGCCAAAAAAAAAGTCACCACCAAAAAAAAAGGTCATACACTCAAAAATTATAATTACTCATTGTTTTTTAAGCTTCTGCAATGTCACAGATTTATTTCCATCCAGTGTGTCATTAATGTTTCACCAAGATCTTGCATTGATGATGGTAGAGTCTGACCGCTGCACAAAGTCTTCTCCAGAACATCCCAAAGATTCTCAATGGGGTTAAGGTCTGGACTCTGTGGAGGTTAATCCATGTGTGAAAATGATGTCTCATGCTCCCTGA